>KN167213.1:108301-119993 GCA_000757745.1 Steinernema scapterisci
TACAGGTTTCTAAGACAGTAGAGTGCAAAGCAGCGTTCTAGGCACGACCCCAGAACACGACGGATCCGTCACCTGACAACGAAGGACAACCAGAAGGCATGGAAGTGCATAAGAGCAATGATGGATCCAGCAATCTGAAGCAAGGTTTGAAAACTGCCGTTTTCTTTATGCAATTTGCCATTGAGAGCATTCAGCCGAGCAAGCAAGACCCGATTTTGAGGCATCCGGTTCTCAAATGGACGTCCAGGAGAGCAGCTTATTTGGACAAAGTTGCCTTGAGAGTTTGGCCGTTCCGCAGAACAATCTACACCGCATTGAAGACCGTCCGGCAGGGTCAGCTTCGTCTCCTTCTAATGAATTCTTCGACGCCGCGAACGAAGGACCAGAGCCACATGATCCAGGTCTGCAAGCCGTTCTCTATCTTAGATCAACTAGTTTTCTTTCAGAACCTGGCAACGCTGCCGAGATGAGAGCCGATGCTGAAATCCCACTAGTCCAAGTCTCCTGCTACCCCGCAATAATCATTCATCTCGTGAAAGATCCTCCGGCTGCTCAATCGGAGTCAACTGGAACCGAGATCGAAGATCCTGAGAACCTCTGGAACTTCGATGTTCGCGCACTGACTCTTAGTCGAGGTGAGGATCTATGTTTTGGTGAAACTCAGCTTGGTTAGTTTCAGCACGATACCTGTCGGTTCCACAACGATTCAGGTACACACCGTCACGCTCCCTGGACGAAGAACAGGAGCAATTGGAGCGAATGGCTGCGCCAGTTCCCAAAGGCCGCAGCTATTGTTGGGACGACGGTAGGAAGGCTGTGTAATGTGATCGATTACAGTTCTAGTTTCAGCAGATCGCCAGGCTGCGAAGCCAAGCGAAAGCGAGCCGAAGAAGGCCGCTGGAACTGATCCGGATTCCAAAACCGACATCAAGGACTTTGTTCAGGAATGTGTCAATTCTGCCCTGGGTTTGTGGAGTCCTGTTTGAATCCAGTTCTGATTTATCCATGTTCAGACTTCTCGGACGATCTGGCCAACGGTCCCACTTCCTCGAATGCATCAACCGGATCTCCAAATCAGTCCTTGAGGACTTCATCTGACGACGAGCCTCTCGAAGATGGCGAGTATCGAGGTAAGACCACTAATTTCTAAAGACGTCATTCATTTCAAACTCTTAGATGACGAGGACAGGGACGAGAACAACGCAGAGCAACCGACTCCTGGCAATCGGAACGTTGCGAACGGAGGTACAGACTTGTAATTAGACGTTGTGATGAGTCAGTGGCCTCTCCTTTAGGGAATGCTGAGAGAAGTGGGAACTCCGTGAACCGCCACGCATCTGAAGGCTCTCAAGAGACTGGATCTTCCAAGAACAACAGCAACCACCGCCCGCGAAGAAGCTCAAACAGCCGGTCGCCGTCTCCAACCAGGAGGTCTTGCAGTGTCTGCTGGGCACCGCGCAGTTACATGCTCTTCCATGAGAGGCAAGAACTGGACAAGCAAGGAGGTCGATGTACATGGTGCGGGAAGATGTACGCCGTTATATTGAGGAATGAAGAAGAACCAGCCAACACAGACTCTACCGATGACCGCGAAGACCCTGAAGACCCCATCGAATTCCTGTCGTTGGTTCTGCATCCCAGCAGTTCGTGTTCGTCGGGAGAGTTCGTGCGTGATGTGCTCGCCAAGCACAGACTCTCAAAGAAGTCCAACGGCCAGAACACCACAACCTGCCGCGAAGAAACCACCGAACGGGATCAACCGAGAAACGTCTTTGACTACCGCCCTACCTCTCGTCCATCTTCAGCCGACTCCCAGCCTGAGATCGTGAGAACGACTTCGAATGACGGGACAGATGAGCTTGAACGCGGTGAAGCTTCAAGACAGGATCAACCAAGAGATGGCTCTCATAGCCGCTCTTCTTCTCACTCGGGACCTGACACGGAAGCTAATCCTTACCTTTTGCCGGCGAACCCGAATATAGAGCATTATTCTCGCAACCGCAGAGATTCCTATTTTGATCAGCGCGAACTCCCTTACCATCTCTCCCATATAAATCTCCTCTTCTCCGGACACGGCAAGCAGCAGCCCCCACCGATCCAAGAGGCTCGGCCAAGTCAACCCGGGCCTTCCAGGTGGGACCAGAGTGAGCTCCCCTCTCCGTCCACTTCCGGAACAAGCAAGAAGCGTCAAGTCTCAGAACCCAGTTCATCCAACGGTGAAAAACGCCAAAAGACGTCACAACCTAGTGAACCTGACACCTGCTCATCGAACTCCCAAGATGAAGAACGTGAATCCGACAAACCCGATAATGAAAGCCCCGAGCCTGAGAAGCACAAGAGCAGCCCGCCGGCGCCAGCTCCGAATCCAACGGTTAGCTCACATCTTCAGCGTGATGGTAATGCTGATGATCCTGTTGCAGCCGAAGCGCCACTAGCCCGGCCAAGCCGGAGCCAAGAGCCGCAGAAACAACGACGCGGCCGCCAATACTACCGTATCTCTCGCTCCCGTTCTCCCGGATCTCTTTATATTCAACCGATTTTTGATTATCAACGATGGTACGTAAAATGCTCACCGAAAGCTCACAAACGACCGTCTCGCATCAACCTCGAGTCTCAAGTCATCGACGTGAAACCCGGGGTCCGTGTGGAGTCTCAAGCCTCTACTGAACTCGCTGAAGTTTGTGAGCAAGAAACCTCAACCGACGAGGTCATCAACAACGACCTTATGACGTTCCTCAAGTCCTTCTACGACGCCTTCTGTCATCTCTTTGGCTGCGCGCACATAACTACATCAGACAGCATTGAAGATCTGCTTCCTGCGACTCCTGGGCGAAATTTGGGACAAGGCGCAAGACATGTGCAACGCCAAAATGACAGAAAGGCGAGTAGCAACTTTGGAGAAGAAACCGATGTGTCACCGCCTGTACGACACCAGCATCCGAGGATCATGGACGATACTATCGATATCTTCCAAGCGCTTGAAATAGGCCAGGACGCGTCCTTGACTGCCAAGTCTGGGACTGCAAGTTCCAGCACCGTCAGATCCGGCCGCTTCTGGTGGAATCGAAAGAAGTCAGACAGTCCGAAAGTTCAGTTTAGCCAGATCTGCCAAGACGACGTTCCGATCGAAATCTTCATCCACCGAGAGCACAACGGAGACCAAGTTCTCATGCGAGGCGATATCGAAGTCACGAATTCCCAAGACCAGGTAAATCTATCTCTAAAGTTACATTAGCTAACAGACCCCTTTAGGTCGAATCTCCTCAGCCAGGACCAAGCAGCCTTGGAGGAACACCCTCTACCATAAGTGCGTCCCAGATCGCTCTCTACTCCCCGTCCTTGTCTCCATCCTCCAGCGCCTCCTCAATCGCCAACTTAAAACGACCTGACCTCTTCAGAATCACTGGATGGCGAGCCCCGGACCCCTTCGACCAGCCAAGCACATCAAGTGAAGTCGTGCGGCTGGACTCGCAGATCCGTGCCTTCAACCGCCAAATCCAAGAGATCCCATTTCCGACGGATGAGAACTTCGACGTCTCCGTCTTGAAGATCGCCGTGCTTCAGGAAGCGGTCCATACAGTCGTGGAGCTCATGGGGCTTGTTTATCAGGAAAACCTGAAAAAGGCTTTCCAGAAGCTCCACAAAGCCATCATGGAGATGAAGGGGCCGTACATCGTAACTCACCCGGCGGCCTATTTCATTCTGATCCTGCAGAGGTGCCTAGCGTTGAAGCGGTTCGAGATCTTTACAGGTGAGTTACGGTTTTAAGACTATTGACCCTTGAGGCTCAACCGGGGTAGAATCGTCTTTTACCCCTCAATTCGTCCAGCTGATCCAAATCCCAAATTCAAGACTCCTATGCACATTCCTTACCCATGCTTAAATTTAGGCGCTACCAAATCCGATGCCCACTCTCGCCTGATGGAACTCATCGACAAGTGCATTCATGTTGCCAACATCTGCTCCGAGAAAGCGTTCATCCAAAGGCGCAAAAACGCCTTGAAAGCCGCGAACTTGTGGTCGCTTGTCCGAGAAGGGACTAACGTCATCTACCACCAGCGGCCGTACGAATTCTTGGCTCAGGTCACGGATGATCTGATGATCATGTACGTGAAGAAAGTGTCTATGAATGAGATCGATTAGGGTATTCCTTGATATCTCTTGTTACCGAACTCGGATTCTGAATTATGACCTTGACTTATTAGCTTTGATCTTCGGTATCTCTATTCCTTCCTGTTTCTCTCTCAGTTTCTTGTTCCTTTCTGTTGTCCTCCAGCGTGGGTTACTGGATCTGTTGTCTATGATATCCGGTATCTCTGTTTATGTTTTCCTTACAGTTTCCTGACCTCTCTTGCCGTCTTCCTCTATTGGTGACTCGCCGTGTCAGATACTGCTGTGTTGCGTTCGTGTTTGTTATATGTTAGCTCAATAGTTTATCCCCGGTCTTCAATACCTAATTTATGAACAATTCTATATCTTTATTTGTAAAATTTATGATTTCTAAGAGCTCACTTATGGACTTATAAATTATCTTACTCTTACTAGCTCAATCTGTGGCGTCTCGCCACGTTTATCTTCCGTATCTCGCAAAATGAGGCGATTTGAAACTTCTGGGTGTCGTTTTTGAGCGTTTCGGCTCATTTCAGAGCGTTTTGTCTACTTAAAAGATTTCACAGTAATCCAGGAACAAGGAAACTTTAGCATTCTAGGCAAATTTCAGCTTAGTCGGTGTGGATACTTTTTGAATCTCTCAAAGTTTATACACTCAAAGCTGAGGCGTCTCCTAACTTACCACTGTTCAATCTGAGGCGTCTCCCCACTTGCAGGTTCCATATCTCGCGAAAGAAGCCGAATGGGAGGCTCTAAAACAAGGGAATGTTACTTAAGCATCCTGACGATGCATCGTACTGTGTACAGATGCTTCATGAACCTAAATCTATACACTTGAAAACATGGTGTCATGCAGCCCAACCGATGTCGTTTTTGGACGTTTCAGCTTGACCAAAACGTAACTTCGACTTTTCAAACTCCACCTTGTCATTCTAAACTTGGAAGAGTTTTCCTGACCACATGAGAACTAGACAGTTCACTAGAGCTAAGCGCCCAAGGCTTGATGCATCTGGTGAAGCGTGTAAGACGCACAACATCAAGCTTTTTTGCCTGTTCTTTCTCAAGAAGTTAGTCTCTGTGTGCACATGATAAGCTTTAAGACACTCAGTTTGTAACCCATTTGAGAAAGTTGAAAAGTCGAAGCCCAATCTCAGACTTCTCCGCAACAACAGCTTCCATATTTCGCGAAATAAGCCAAATTGGAGCTTCTGGATGTCGTTTTTTGAGCGTTTCATCTTGACCAGAACATAATTTTGAGAGCTCCTCCTTGTCATTCTAAGCTTGGAAGCGTTTCCCCAAGCCCGGAAGATCTAGACAGTTCACTAGAGCTAAGCGTCTATGGTTTCTTAGATCTGTTGAAGCGTGTAAAACGCACAAAAATCAAGCTTTTTTGTTTGTTTTTTCTCAAGAAGTTCGTCGCAAGCGCAAACTCTTGGTTTTGGACTATGTTCTGGCTTCTTAATGGTGGCTACTAGGCCTATTCTGTGGCTATGTCCTAATCAGATCACATCAATTATCACTTTTATTGCAACATTATGTTCTGCTTGGGCGACATTTCTGTCCATCAACAAACATCAATCACGCAAAACGTGAAAAAGAGAAAAATTGGGACAAACGGAAAAAGCGAAGACTACAAAACAGAAATCATAGGACGGACAGTGTGTATCACAATGGAAATGACTAAATCAGATCTGAGCCCAACGTTCGAGCTCAGGATGCCTAATAAGAACAAATGGCGAGGAGTATCTTTTGAGTAGTGCAGTTTGTATCTCAGGGAAACGAGTGAGAAGAGAGCAAAGTTAACCGTAAGAGTCGACATACTCGTCGAGGGACACAAAGAACAGAGAAGGGGGAGGGGGGTCAGAAAACAACAGAATAGACTCATATGTACACTCGGGTCAGCTTGATCCGACTCATGTTTGGGATGAGCCTAAGAACCGAACCGACTTTTTTTTGGGGCTTTCAGCAAAAACGTGTCGCGACTTTATTATTCACGAAAAATGGTCCGTATAACAGAGAAATTGAGAGAAAGAGAAAAGAGTGAACACAGAGATCGCCTGCCATAAAGAAGAATAGTACCAAAGAATAAAAACCAAATATTTACAACAAATTTTTGAGTCGTTTCTGTTCCAAAAATGACAAGAAAGAGAGAGAGAGAATATGAGTGAAGAGGTGGATCGGATTAGAGCACAAGTTCAGTCAATACCGTATCTGAAGAATGAAGAGAGCGAAAAATGGGATAAAACTGGTAGCCGCCATGCTTTGGTGATCTTTGGAAGAGCGAGAGAGAGGGCGCAATAATAAATAAGGTGTGGAAAGGGAATTCGGGTAGTGTGGCAAATCCAGGGTTTATTATGACAACCTAGCTTTCAGTTATGATGCTTTTCGATGGTGGTGGGGATGAGGAGGACAGGTGTGATAGGGGAAAGGAAGATTGAGAACAGTGTCACTGTTGTTTGCCTTTGAGGAGGGGGAGACTTTTTTGGGCATTGACTGCACGAGGGACTTGAAAATCTAGTCAGAACCGTTCTTCGCCCTGGACGTCGCTGTGCTGTGCACTGGGGAGAATCGTCTTCTTGAGCCACCATAGGCAGAATCGTTTTGTTGCGAACCGTCGTGCGACATTGAAGTGCTCACGGAAGAGGAGTTCGTTGAGCTGATCGTCGAGGCGCCATTCACAAGGTCTGGCGGCCGAGGTAGTCTGCGTCGGAGCCATGGGTGCTTCAGCGCTTGTTCTGGCGTCATTCGGAGGTCCGGGTCCCATTCGAGACATCGTTTCAGGAAGTCGATGAAGAGCTCCTCACCCTAGAACAGACATTTTTAGTTTCCAGCTCTTCCAAAGTCCAAAGATTAAACAATGTATGGTCTAGCGTGTTAGTCAAACTGTTTTCATGACCCTTCCCTAATTCCTTATTCCTATCCAAGTGGTCAATTCCCTTGAAAGTGCATCCAAATCAAACAGATCTCTAATTTATAGCCAGTACGTGAATGCCTGCAAAATAGAGCCATATCTCACTTTGAATAGCCTATCAATTTGGGAACTTTCCAACAACTTTATGGCTGTTATCTGAAGGGTGTTTGCAGCTTTTTTCGGAACAGACCTTAATCACGATAAAATTGGTCTCTTGGGAGACGCCCGGGAATAGGCATGTGAGGCAGATGGCGGAAATCGAGATTTCAAGACTGCGTCGAAAACAGGGTTTCGGCTTGGAGCCTTTGGGATTCGAGCTCCGTTAGGATAAGTAGTCTTGACGACGACAAATGTGGGTTTTAGGGGTCACAAGGGCAAGAAAAGTTGCCTTGTTTTTAGAGTCTTTAGCCTGCACCGATAGCCAAAAAACGTATTAATGTCTGAATTGCCTGCAAACCTGCATTGCGCTTCTCCGCCTGCACGTAATTGAATTATGCGTAAATATGGTATTATTAGGTGTTAATAACCAAAAAACCGCTAAGGTGCAGCCTGCACAAATTTAAGCAAAAACGGTGCTTTAAGACTAAAATTCAATTTCTAAACGCTTATTATTTCTAAGCGTGCAGCCTGCACATAAGTGCAATTTTTGTAAAAAGTCCGTATAGCAACTTACTTTAGTCTTGAGCGCGGTCTCCCAACTCCTAGACCCAGGAGGACCTCTCGGCTTCCCTCGCTTCGACCTCCCTCCCGATATCACCGTCGTTCCAGTATCCGGCATATGCGTGACCACACAGTATCTCGGGTATCCCTTCGAAGAAATGAAGTTCCGTGCCCTCTTCGCGTTGTCGATGACCTTCGTAGGAGGCATTCCGAGGAGTTCAATGATGAGCGCAAGCTGGTCATTCTCGTCCTCTCCTGGCAACAACGGATAGCCGGTCAGGAGTTCAGCGAGGATGCATCCCAACGACCACATGTCGATCGGCATGCCGTATTTTGCACCCATAATTACTAAAGAAAAGACACTTTAGAGACCTTCAGAGACTAAGTAACCGACCTTCAGGCGCCCGGTAAAACCTAGATTGGATATACGTGTAGATTCTCTGATGAGCAAAACAAGACGACCCAAAGTCAATCACCTAAAAGAGCCCAATTACACATCCATCCTTCAAGTTCCAATTTACCTTAATTCCACTGCGTCCCTGCTGTTTTAATAAGACATTCTCAGGCTTCAAATCACAGTGGATTAGGCGATTTCGGTGAAGAAGCTCCAAACATAAGAGCATCGAGTGAGCAAACCCTCTTACGAGCTGAAAGTGGGGCGTAAATTAAAAATGCGTCTAGAGGACCTCGTAGAGGAACTTACCAATAAACTGAACCCTTGAAATTTGTTACGTTTGATAAGTTCATACAAGTTAATGTACATCAATTCGAACGTTATGCATTTGTGGTTGCGGAAGTTGAAGTGGTCGAGCATGTGGATGATGTTCCGTGAGCCGTCTGGGTCTTGCGCTCGTAGGTGATCCTGCAAAGAAGAACGTGCCGTTTTATTAGATCATAAAATTCATCAGTTTCCACAGCCAGTTTTATTAATTTTTAATGATTAAAACTGGTTTTCTGCTCTACGATGCCAGCGAAAGTTGTTGGACGGAATTTGATGAGTGTACTTGCTGGTTCCGTTTCTACGTGCAGTGGCCGATGATTGGGATTTATTTATAGAGGACAATAAGAGACGTAGATTAAATGGATTTTTTAGGATGCATGAGTGCAGCCTGCACGGGAACAGCAAAAATTACAAACGAGCTACTTTGGTCATGCCGAAGACGGCTCCTGCTAAATGAGCTCATTCAAGTAAGTGACACTACCCAAAAATATAGTTCTAAAGTCAAAAATGCAGCCTGCACCAACCAAAAAACTAAAAAACGTTATTTTGGATTATATCAGGAAAACCCCGAAAATTGTGCAGGCTGCATCTTCAAAGTTAAAATTACAAACAAGCTACTTTGGGCATCCTGGTGAATGAGTTCATTTAGATAAGTGACACTATCCAAAGTTATAGAGTTTTAAAGTCAAAAATGCAGCCTGCACTAACCAAAAAACTATTAAATATTTACTTTTGATTATATCTGTAAAATGCTAAAAATTGTGCAGGCTGCATCTTTAAAGTTGAAAGATCCAGACAGCCACCCAAGAACGCCGAATCTTGATAAAATCATGAATCTGGCTCAGGTGCTGTGCAAGGCACAAATTGGGCTTAGTCACAAGTTGGACAGAAGGAGTAATAGAAGTCATAACTACTCACCAAAATGCGGATCTCCTCCTCGGCCTGCCGATGGAACCGCTTCTCATTCCGGACGATCTTCAACGCCACATATTGTTGATACTTGTGATCGTACGCCTTAATCACCTGCAGACAAAGGAAACATGAGTCAAACTGATAACACGGAGATTACAAACCTGGCCAAAACTGCCCTTTCCAATCACCTTCAGTATTTCATACCGATAAGCGATGTGGTCATGCGACACAAGCACGTAGCTGCCGTTCTCGTCGTCGTAGCCGTTGTTGTTCGCCGCTCCAGAGACTCCGCCGCGTTTCCGCGCCTGCGAGCCGACGAAATAGACCCGTGGATAGTTGTAGATTTCCGTGTGCTCGTAGACGGTCAACTTGCTGCCGAACGTCCTTAAAGCGTCGTCGGGACGGTAGCCTTTGTTCCCGCTGGAAGAGCTAACAGCTGCTAGGACTCCGTTGGAACTTGCGGTGCCGTTGGCCAGACTACTACTTGCACCACCTCCACCGCCACCGGCGCTTCCGCCCGATGAGGACGTCTGCGACCGGAGCGACTCGTCACTGGGACTGTTCGTAATCTTGCCCCGTCTGAGGTGTTCACTAGATTTGGCTGACGAGAGTCCTTGCACGCCGGAAAGCGCCGAGATCGACGTGGAGATATGCACGTGGTGTTTGGAGACGTCGGAACCGGCGGATGCGTCGGCTAAAACAGGCAACGGTTAGTAACACACTGCCCGATGGAACTTATCACTAGTGCAACCTTTTGGAGCTACTTTTCCTTGTTCTCGATCACTTTTAAATATGTCAAAAAGCTTTGAGAAACGGTTTTTCATAACAGGAGACTCCTTTTCAGTGTTTTGACCGCCTAAATTTAAGTGTGTTGAAACATGGTGCTTAACACAGTTTAGCTGATGACCACGCACATCACCGAATCGCGTCGTTTCGTCGAGACACTGCGATGCGTTTGGATGTGTGAATCGCATTGATTGACACTTTGACACCTATTTGGTCACCCTCACGCGATGGGTCACTATCGATCGCCCCTGTCAAAAAAGCAACTTTTTTTACTAATCTATAATTTCCCCTATAAACAAAACTGATTCATAATTCTAGAAGTCAAAAACCAAACGTTGTCATATGGGGAGGGGGTCGCAGCAACAGAAGCACAGTTAGTGAAAATGACATTGCGGAGAGAGAGAGGAAAAACTGGCTTTGTGGTAACCCCTTTACCACTTTTCCTTCTGAAGACCCACACTTACGTTCCTATTAATTCTGACATTTAAGGACTCAGGTTTAGGTAAATGCCGTCGCTGGAACTGACGAAACTTAAGAAGTTCAGGGAAATTCCAAATTGACGTTTCAAAATAAAAGTGCACAAAGCGGTCGGCATATTAAATAGGTTCAATTGGGTACTTAAGTCCTCAAGGAGGGTAAATTCTGAGAAAACGAACCTAAGCCACTTGCGCTGGAAGAGAGTCCGATGGTCGACTGGGACGACTGGGTCGTACTCTCCATTTGGCGAGGCAGAACTTGGATCATTCTCAAGCGATTTCACAGGAACGCGTAATCGTTCCGATATCTGTAAAAGTCGTCTTGAACCCAAAGCTTAAAATTAAGGTCAAAATTACCCAAATTCAGAGACTGCCGAACATTCAGAGTCGTCGTCGTTTTGCGTATTGCCGAGAGACCGGAGGGGTTCAAAAAACGGAGAAGAGGGTTGTTGGCTGACGGGGGGACGAGAAAGCGGAGAGGCACCGAGAATGGAAATGTTGCGAACACACGGAGGAGGATGGTGGGGAGAAAAGCGAAGAAATTAGTTCTCGATTCGAATAACTGGATAGTGCAGAAAAAGGGGAGAAGTTATTGATCCCAGTGGGTGCACGACCACGACCAAATAGTAGCAGCAGTGGCTCCTAGATGTCCTTCGGCCAGGTCGCGCGAGACTAGCCTGAAATCAAAACAACCATTTATCGACTTGAACATGAAGTCGAAGCGCGCGACGAAGAAGTAGAGGAGAATGAGGAAAAAAACGCGTAAATCGCGCCACACTCACACACGCCCCGGAGACCAGCTTAAGGGAGACTCAGGAAGAGACGGAAGAAGAAGGCTCGGGAGAACGTACATAAAGATATACATAATAGAAGCCGGCTAACAGCTAATCTCTGTTGTCACGAGGAGTCGCGCTCCCGCGCGCGCACTGCTTGAAACTCCTCTCTCCTCCTCCAGAAGACCCGACCGACAGACGGACGACGACGACCTCCCAGAAGAACAGAATCGCGCGTGTGGGGGGGAGGAAAGGAGGAGCTGATGGCCAGTAACAGGGGGCTAAAGCGCGAGAAACGAGTGACAACGGTTTGTAAGCGAGCGGAGGGAAGAAGAAGAAGAAG
>KN167215.1:3059-15587 GCA_000757745.1 Steinernema scapterisci
CTGGACACGCCGCTTCCGCCCATTTCCGCCCTGGAATTCCTTATGCGCATTAGACTAATGCAAGGTCTCGAGGTTGCAAAGCACACGTTCCGGGCGTTTTTTGCGTTTATGAGAATGGGAGCGGAGGAAGCGGGATCGGCATTCGAGAATAAGGCCAAATCTCCGTTTGCAGAATGGACCAAAGTTCTCCGGAATCTCTTGTTAATTAATTTTAAGGTTAATTAATTCTTGTAGCCACGGACGACGGAAACAAGGCGATTGTGTCCGTTGTTTAGTTGTTGCAGCTGCGGTTTTGGAGCTGGCGAGACGTTGTTGTGCGGATTTGTGGCGGTGTTTGAGAGTCGGAGTTGCTCGGATTTCGCGAATTCTGCATTTTCGGAATTAATGGAAGGTTGTCCGCGAGGCTTCTCGGCAAAAGATCGTGTGCGTCAATTTTTAATTTGCTCTTGGAAACCCTTGCAAGATATTTTGCTTTTGGTTAAAAGATTCAAAGTTGGAGATTTGAACGAAGAACTTCTTTCTTAGTTTAAGAAGCGCCAGGAGGGAAAAGTTCGGATTTGTCTGATGTCCTGAAAGGTCCATCCGACTGCACTTTGAGTTTCCACTCAAGATGAATTTCCTATTTTCCGAATTCCTCACAGCCTGGGGCTTTTCCTAAGACCAAAAACCACCGTCCTCCCACGTGTATCCATAGCTTTTTTCACCCGGATTCCAATTCCAACATCACCGACACCACAAAGCGTCTTTGTCCAAAACGGTTCTACAGCTTTTTCCCACGTCCAGAAGGGGAATAAACTTCCTGGAGGGGTAAACAGGAACTGAGTCGGGGTTCCCTTTGCATCTGTTTATGGCAGCTCAAAAACAAGCGCCGATTCGTCAAACGATCAGTCTTTCCTTAGAGTCCAGACGTTCATTTTAAGCGTAGACTTCAAATTCCGAGAAGAATCCAATTAGCGCATTGTTTGTCCTTGACTCCGTTTCGTGTCAGCCACCTTTTTACCGATATCGTCTTGTTTCATGAGAACGGCCGATTAGCGGAGTTCCAGAAAACGAGCTTTTTAGGACTTTGGACAAACGACTTGTTTATGGTTTCAGAGAGCGATAAATATTGGATTAAACGGTTAGGAGTCAGCGGGGACATGAGGGCGCTTCTGCAGGGTCAGCGAACAATCTACAAGTCCAGACTGATTTCGGATTCTGTTCACCAAAATACCCTTTTCGTCTTTGTTCTCCAGGTGTCCCCGTCTGTAGTCACAGTCCCAAAAACATCCCGATTCCCCTTGTTGTCCACTTGTTCCGATCCTCGAAGGAGTACACCCTCTTTTATGCATTTGTAACCCCATTCTCCCCACCTAGCGACAGTTACTAGGAACCCATAAACCGCTCCAATCCGCTCGTAAATCTCTCGAAGCACTGGCGACATATCCTAACATTCCCAGAATAGCCGAGAGCGGTTGAGCCGCCGTCCTTTACAGCTCATAAAACTCGGAAACTGTGAATCTGAGCGGAAGCTAAACGTTTGGGCTTCGGTCGGTCGACCTTAAGACGCTCCTCCGCTCTCGTCCCCCGTTGAGTCATGGATGTTTTATTTATTTCTATCCTTGGAGATTCTTTTTATCCTCGTTTCCGCTTTTTGCGTTTCCGATGAGTGCGGTGGACGCCGCGATTTGCCATGTTAAGTGCAGGCGCCAGCCGGGAGGTCGTCGACTTCGAGTATTGGCTTTCCTTCTGGTGCCTATTTTCCATTCTACCGGTTTGGCCCAAGTTCCGTGAGTGACCTTGTCGCCAGATTAGCCCGTGCTTCATTGCCGATAACAACTCGGGCATGGCGTGGTCCGCTAAATTCCCGCAAACAGACTTGTTTTCCGGACTATCCTAAGCGTATTCTTTGGTCCACGGCTGCTGATCAGCATAACGCGCGACAGTCTCTAAAGCGGCCGCTCGTAAATGTTTGTTTTTCGCGTATTTATAGTTTAAATTAACATTTGCGTCAACATGAGCGGCTGGCGCGGCTTGAAAGGGCACTTGTGGACCATGTTCCGCTAGAACGGCTGCTCACAGAAACTGGGCGAGGTTTGTGTTTTGTCGCCCTCCTCAGACTACATTTACTAATCTCCAAATTGAATCATTCTCAGATTCCCGCGTTGTTTTCGGGCGATTTTGACGCGAAATTAATAATTCATCTGTCCACTGCGCTTGTTTTCCTCTGCAGGAGCAACTCAGATGCGCCTCGAAGAAGGCGGCACTTGGAGGTTATACGGCATTTCGCGGAATTGTGACATTTGAGGAGGATTGGCCAGGAACAGAGTCTCTTCTGTAGCCTGTTCTCCAAGCTCCAGTGCCAAGACCAACTTCTCCTAAGGACCCACTTTGTGTCTTCCCTAAGACAATCTATTATTAATATTTCCAGTCCCATCAAAACGACCAAAAACCGTCTTCACGCGCCTTCGAGCCCCATTTCGCCTGCTGCAATTAATGCCCAAAAATGTGATTTTCTTGTTTTCAACATCGACTCCATTCAAATTTAATGATGATTCTCGAGCTTTATTCGCTCGTTCCTGTCAACACTGGTCCGCGAACACGAGGCTCTCTTTTTTCCCGGAGAGTGTTTTCAACTTTTCGCGACTTGTTTTGAACCTTTTTAACATTTCAAGACTGTCGAAAATACGGCTTTTTTCATAAGCCTTAGACATTCGACAATTCCGCCTCAACGCGTAAACAGTTCTCTCGAGTTGGCGCACTTTTGATACAAAGAGCATTATGTTTTTGTTCTCTTCAAAGAGTGTTTGAACTGTGCTTGACGAGCTCGGGCGAGAAGGACCATCTGCTATATTCGTGGGTTCAGCTGCTGGACTCCTAAAGTTCTCCTCCAGTCCACTGTTGACCAGACCCTGAAACTGCGAAAACACGAATTACTCACGCTTCTGTGTTTATCCGACTGTTTCTCCTTTCCGTACCTTCAACATTTTAAACGCCATTTCAGAATCTTATGCTCAACAAACTCTGCTCTTCTAACTGATCTGATCTCCGACTGATCTCCAGCTTCTCCTCAGATTCCAAACCGTCCCTGGCTGCTATGCTCAATCGTCAAAATGGTCTCCACGTCCACGCTTGTTGAAGTCGCCTTTTCCGTGTTCATGTGCCTCGTGAGATCGAGTTTCGCCGAGTTCTTGCCGAATATCGGCGAGCAGCTGCTGAAGAGTCCGTTCCTCAATGGAACCAAAGGACGAGGTGAGTACGATTCTCCCGTTCCCACACCTAATACCGTAATCTTATCTCCAGAGGTGCGTCTGCCAGCGAACAGCTTTCCGCCGTTCCACCTCGCACTCGTCATAACCTCGATCGCGGTTCTCTCCATCGCCGTTCTAGGCGCCATCTGCCTCTACATCCGCGCATTGCAGCTGAACCGCAAGAACCCGACCATCCGCATCACGATCTCCGACTCCAAACACTCCCAAAAGGAGTATCAAGAAGTGGCAGACGTGTGATCTCTCCTCGCCCATCCCATAAACAAACCAAAGTAGCTCTTCTCTTCTCTTTTGTGTGCCGTTTTCAAATAAACAAACTTTTTGTGCCGCTTCGCACTCCTTCCCCGACACGCACTCGTCGGAGATAGGACCCTAGCGTTTCGAGATCTTCCGATAAGATAGGACACGCGGTCGCCGAGGTATCTCCTATCGATTCTCTGGTCAGTCGGTGCATGCAAATGGACTCGCGGACGATGATTCTGTTCTGGGTGTCGCTGGCGCTCGTGGGAATCGTCCAAGGCGGACAACTCGTGGTCACCACTTGGGCGTTCCAGGGATTCCAGGATGCGACGGCTACTGGTAAGTGAGTTGGATCTGAGGAAACTGTGTACTTTTAGATCTCATTAATTCTGAATCTTGTTTTCGAGATTTCAGAAAGTCTGAGAGTGATGATGTTCTCCTAATGCATGAATCTCGACCTATCCCTGACTATAATATGCCCCTCGCCACCCCCTCTCCCACGTCCCTTTATTCTAATTCCCTCTTTCCAGCATATCTCCAGCTCCACCGCAACAACAACCGTCTTGAAGCTCTCGTCGCGGGCCTCTCGAAATGCGAGGAGAAACAATGCGACGGCACTGTGGGATACGGTGGATCTCCGGACGAACGAGGAGAGAGCACTCTGGACGCTCTCGTCATGGACGGACCCCAGCACCAAATGGGAGCAGTCGCACAGCTGAAAAGGATCAAGGAAGCCGCTCAGGTGGCGCACGCGGTTATGAAGTACACGAAACATTCGATGTTGGTAGGGGAGAGTGGTGAGTGATTGGAGTCTTGGTAAACGAGCTGAGGAAGGATCGTTTAGCGACGCAGTTTGCAATCCAGATGGGATTCAACGAGAGCTCGCTGACGACGCCGGACTCAGAGAAGAAGTTCATGGATTGGGTGGAGAACTTTTGCCAGCCGAATTTTTGGAAGGTGAGTGGATTTTAATAGCAGCGAAATGACGTTGGAACTCCCAAAAACAATGCCCAAGGCAGGAATCGAACCTGCGTCGCCACGGCCACAACGTGGAGTACTAACCACTATACTACTTGGGCCAATAGCTTTCGCTCTACCAACTCCTGATGAGCCTACGTTTTGCTTAATTTAAATTTTTAGAACGTGACGCCCGATCCCAAGAAGATGTGCGGACCCTACAAGCCTGCTAAACACGCTCATCGACGTCACAAGAACGTCGGTTCTTCGCGCCAGATCGATCGGTTCCACCACGACACCATCGGAATGGTCATTCTGGACTCGAACAAAGACTTCTCTGTGGGAACTTCGACGAATGGAGCGACGCATAAGATTCCTGGGTTTGGATTTAACCTATAAACATGATGACAGAGATCTGCTTGCAGAAGGGTGGGAGATTCGCCGATTCCGGGAGCTGGAGCCTACGTGGACAACAAGGTTGGAGGAGCGGCGGCGACTGGCGATGGCGATGTTATGATGCGGTTCTTGCCAAGGTAAGATCTTTTAAACTTCATAAGACGGTCTTAAGTCGCTTATCGGAGATCAAGATCATCTTTGGTTTCAGCTACCAAGCCGTCGAAAGCATGAGAAACGGCGCAAACCCCACGAAAGCCGCTCAAGTGGCCATCTACCGTATCCTCGAGTACTATCCGAATTTCCAAGGCGCCGTCGTCGCCGCCAACAAAGAAGGGAAATTCGGAGCGGCGTGCGGAGGAATCGGGACGTTCTCGTACTCGGTGATGAGGGAGGAGAAACAGGGCGTCGAAGTGCACACTGTGAAATGTTTGGACCTGCTTTAATCAGAATCTGGTCGAATAAAACTTTGTCTTTGAACATAGAATTTACACAAGATTTCATTTTCTCATCGGATCCCTGGAATTCTTCATCCACTAGCGCCTTGCGCGGGGTTCGACGGACCGGGATTTGCTCGTGAAGCCGCCTGAAGATTGATAATCTGCGAGATGGTTTGTATCTGGTGTTGTCGTTGGAGAACTTGCTGAACTTGCTGCATTTGCTGCATTTGGATTCGGATAGGCTGGTGACCGATAGATGGTTGAGCAGCTCCTCGGTACATGATATGCAGTTGAGCCTGTGGAGCGGCAGCTTGAGGGGCTTGTGCAGGATTCTGGACAGGCTGGACGGGAGCGTTGGGAGCTGGCGGAGCTTGAGTAGCCGGAAGAAACCGTACAACTTGCGGAGCATACTGGGCAGGCGGAACCTGCTGAGGCCGTGGCTGAAGCTGTGGAGCTCGCTGAGCTTGTTGACCCGGGACCTGTTGCATTCTATTATGCGCCAGGATCGCCCGGAGCTGACCAGAAACAGGCCGATGCATAGTCATGCGAGGACGTGGTGGAAGTGGAGGAGGCCCCATCGGGGCAGGCCGGGCAAGCGGCGGCTGTGGAAACGGCAGTTGACCTGGATATCCCCCATACATACGAGGCTGGTAATTGCGAACTCCGCCAGGAAATGAGGTGTACGAAGAAAAGGCGTAAGGATTCGTGTAGGAGGCAGCAGTGATGTAGGCTTGAGCGACGTGGCGCTGGGAGTTCGAGATGTACTGGTTCACCATGGCGCTTCCGTTCCGATGATGGTCGTGACCGGAATCACTTCCGCATTGGCGAACGAGGCGATCGAAGAGTTCGAGTTTCAGTTCGTCCGGAAGGGGTTTGCAGGCGAGCTCTTCGATGTCTTCACGACTCATCCTGTTGATCGTGTCGGCCCGAAATCCGTGCAGATCATACGCATTCGCAATTACGAGGCGTTCGAAGTCCGATAAATTCGAGCGTTCCAGGAAGAGCACACAGCGGCTGATGAGGGAAGAGGACTGGAAGGTCGCGGCCACGTTGAGCAGTTCCTTGAAGTTGTGATCTAGAGATCAAAATAGATGATTTCCAGGAAAATTCTGGATACCTGCAATTTGGAAGCTGATGGGATACACCGCTGCGAGGAACAGATACAGATCATCGAATCTGATGTTCACCAGCGCGGTCACGGGTTCGTTCTTTTCGAAAAGGCGGTGCAAGTAGGACGAGTGCATCGAGAGGAGCTGAAATTAAGGAAATCGAGGACTGGGAAAGAAGCATAAACACACCTCTTTTGATAAGTAGAGTTCTCGATCATCCACCAAAACATATGAAGATCCAAAGCTCGTAATCTTCGCAATATTCTCTTTCCAGGTCCTACAAAACACCTTGTTATAAAAGAAATTTTCAAGATTCACATTACCTGCCAACGGATACCGTAATCTCGATGATAAAATGGCCGACGTCGTCCACGAAATTTTCCTTTGCGGTCGTTGGGAACATCTTGACGGTGTGATCTCCTTTGGTGCTGTAGAGGTTCGCGACATTCTGAAATTTCGGATTCCTCAAGTCAAGTAAAAACAGTTGAAACAATACCGAAACGTAGAAATTGTCCCAAACGTCATCATTAGCGAAGACTTCGACCTTCAGCAGCAATTCAGCGCTCCACAGGATCGTGTCCGGCTCTGCGCAGGATACGCTGAGAAACGCAATGTGTTCGTCGTTTGCTTGGTAGGTGAAAATCCTGAAAAAGGCCGTGATTAAGAAGTCTTGGAGCATAGGAGTTATACCAGTTGAGCTCTCCAATCTCGACACTCTCGAACGCGAAATTGTCCGATCCGACATGGAGCGAAATCTTCGTTTTCGCGGCGCTTGGAAGCGCTAGGGACGACGCGCCCACTTGGTCCGTGGAGTCGACCTCCATGGGAGTGGCCATGCTGGAGGAAATCCCCGATGGAGATCGGAAATTTGAGCTTTTTACCTGAAACGAAAACTAGAATTTACCAATAAAAATCAGCAAAAACTTATTCCGTTGCGGGGAATCGAACCCCGGCTTTGCGGGTGAGAGCCGCAAATCCTAACCACTAGACCACAACGGATATACCTGCACGGCAATCACAAGGTCATATAACACGCAACGCGCACAAAATCACATTGGAATCAAAGGTATCACAAGCCTTGAAGCTCTCGTTTCCAACAAAAACGTCGATAGAATAATTTATTCCTATATAACAATCTCAATATCTCGCCGTGGGGTCAGTTTCCAGCGGGACTAGATACTTATAATCCACCTCCTGGTCAGGGACGCACGTGGAAGGAGGCGGCAAGAACTCGGAAGCGCTTATAAGGTCCTCGTTTCGCCGGAAAGTGGAGATTCGGTTGAAGAAGAGAATCTTGAGGCTGTCGGGGAATTGGCCAGCACAGGCGCCCCTCGTGCTCATGTGATGAATGTCGGAAGGATTGAGATGGCTGACGATGGCGTTAGTGAAGCCCGGGAGGTTGTAGGTATCAGCGAGTAGCAGAGTTTGGGATACGGTCATCGAGGGTGTGGAGCAGAGGAATCTCGTGCACTGCTGAATCCCGTAGTGGCAGTCAAACTGGTCGGAGATCTTCAGGAGTTTCTCTACGTTGTGTTCTGGAAAATAACGCTGAGATTAGATTCTAAGCATTCATTCTTACCTGTGACTTCGAAATCAATCGGGTAGATCAAAAACAGGAACAACAGGAAATCCTCGTAGTCGATATCGTGAAGGGTGCAACGTCCGCTCTGGCGTTCCAGGAAGTCCGAATTGAGCATCGCGCGGAAGAAGCTCGAATGGAGGCAGAGAAGCTGGAAAACGAGCTTAGAAATGACGCCAAATCTCGTCTTCTTACCGGTCCGGACACGTAGACTTCGCGATCGCCGATGACCACGAGCGTCGATCCAAACGGCGTCTTCGCTCCCAAATCATCTCTCCAAGATCTGAAATCACGTCACTTTATACGAGCCACAAAAACAACGCTCACCTGCCAACGACCATAATTATGGAGATCTCGAACTTGCCGCGAGTGACGAAATCCTTGTATTTCGACCGTAGGATAAGGGGGATGGTCACGGAATCGTCCTGCGTCTTAACTTTCTGGACGCTCTAAAAATACGGAAATTGAAGCTTGCAAAATAGAGAATTGCTCACCTGGTGGCTGAAGTGGGTTTCCTTTGAACTCGCTATGGCGAATATCTCCACGACCACCATGAATTCGGTGCACCATAGCGCGTTCGCTGCTTCGGCTACGGTGATTGTGAGGAACGACTGGTTCTTGTCGTATTCGTGGGAGAAGATCCTGAAATCTCGCAAATCACTCAATCTGGATTCGCCAGAAAGCGTCAAACGTAAAAGAAGCATGGACGCAAACAATTCGTTGTGGGAGTTTTAGGATATTGGCGACTCGGTTCCGAATATTAATTACCGCTTGGGCGAACCACTTTACGGCTCCCGAATCTTTCAAAGGGACTCCACTTTCGAGAGATGGGCAATTAGAATGCAGTCGAAAGTATCAATTAGCCCGTGAATCAAAAGCGGATTTCGCAAGATTACGGTGGCCGGGAACCAGCTTTCGCTAGCTGCGCGCACGTGATTAACGGATTGCCAAGAGAACCCCTTAAGCCGCTAACCACCTGCCATCCGCAACCCGTCAATACCTGAAAGCCGCAAAGAACAGCACTCTCCCCGCACACTTTCCCAACTCCATCCCATTCCCAACATTCACATTTCGCAAGCAAAAGCAGAACTCACCAGTCGAAGTCTCCGATGCGCTCCATCTTCAAGTCGATGTTAGGGTCATCCAACTTCGCCTCGAGCACCGTCTTCGTGGCCTGTTTGTGCATCGCCATCCTCGCGCGCTGCTGCTCGTCGCGGATCTGGGCGGCCAATTCGTAAACACCAAAAACGATCCCCACAAAAAGCGCGTTCCTTCTTTCGAATTTCCGCTGGCCGCTATCACTCACTCGCACGCGCACCGGGCGTCCCGAGCGCAACAATGCTCTCTCCGCTGAACTGCGGCCGGCGGTCGCCGGACGACGACGACGCCGGGGAAGGAAGGAAGGAAAGGAGAGGCGGAGAGGAGAGGAGAACGCGGCGGCCAGGGAGAACTCGCTGTTCGCTCCGTCTTCCTCCATCGTCCGCCCGGCCAAAACAGTTAAACCGAATTCGTCGGTGGCCGCCGGCGTCCAACTTCAATTCGAATCTCCGAAGTTTCCAAGGGATTCCCAGAAGGATGTTCAACCCGGATCCGGTCATGTTCGAGATCGACACAAGCGATCGAAACAACTCCGAAACGACTCCGCTCATTAGTTTACAGAAGACTATCGACAATATGAAATGGTGAGGACCTTTTTGAGATTGACGCATTTGGTTCTCGGGAACAGAGAAGTGTTGTTTGGATGGCGCTTTCCGGGAAATGCGGGAGGTGGTCGGCTAGATCTCGCGCGCGCGGAAGTCATGTGCTATTTCGTAGTTCCTACAAATTCGGGTTTTTGTACTCTGGGCGACAATTTTGAGTGTGTTTGTATTTTCCGGTTTGGGGATTGCGTGCGACGGAATACAAACTCCATCTTTAGTCACGCTTGCAATGATGTGATCTGAATACCGTAATCTCATGGTTCCTTTAGGAAATTCGACGTTTACTTGGACCCGGACAACTGCTACATGTTCAAACTCGAATGCCGCGGCCCCACTCCGCTCGGCGGAAACTGGCTCTGGTCGTGCAACGCGCTCTGTTACTTCGATGTCATCAACTACGACCCAACCACGACCCACAACTACCATCGTTCGGTAAACCCACCTTATCTCGGTCTTTCTAACTTCCTATTTTCAGATCTCCGGCGTCCTCAATTCCTGCAACGCTCATTCCCACCACAAAATGAACGATCTTCCCTACGACTTCTACCAAAACCCGGTCATAAAAGTTGAGCTCAGGGTTTACACTTTTAGGTGCGAATCCTCAAATTTGGAATTCTGGCTAATAACGATTAATTTAGGCTCTGGAAGAGAAATCTTCAGATTCGCCACGATCCCACCGATGTGGAAATCATCGTCGATGATCGCAGATATTTCGTCTCAAGACCGGTACTCAATTCCCTATTTTTTCACGGCTTAACTTCCTCCATTCAGCTCCTTCTATGCCACTCCGGCTACTTCCGCAACATGCTCAGCACTTCCGAGCTCGGCACTTCGGGCCACAGCATCATCCTCAAAAACCTCGACCGCCGCAAGTTCCTCTCTTTTCTCCTCTTCATTTACCCCTCAGACATCATCGTTTCCAGTAAGCTTTCTAATGTCCCTTAAATCCAATGAATCCCTTGCCTTTTTAGCGTTGAACGTGGAACAATACCTCCAGGTGGCGCAATCCTTCGAAGCCCACGCCATCACGACCGCGTGCGCCGAGTTCCTGAAACTCCCTTCTAAAGTGCTTCATTCAAAAGGTCGTCTTCCCATGGAAGTCTTGCATCGACTGCGGCTCGCGGACGCCGGAAATATGCCCGCGGTGGTTCAGAAAATCATCAACGAAGAACCGCTAAACGATATCTTTGATCTACTCAATTCCAATCTCTCCGACAGGGTTAAGGCGGCCATCGAATTTCGGAATTGGCAAGCGGGTAATGGCGGACCTGGCACACTGGGTAGAAATGACGTGCAGGGGTCGCCGGAAGTTATTGAACTTGAGTAGAAAATAAAAGAATTTATTTGGAAAGTGGAACGTTGGAATCTAGTGAACAAGAAGCGATGAGTTGGTGTTGGTAACACAATTCCTGGTGGGCCAGAGAAGTATATCTGACTGAACCTCAAAGTTCATTTGTTCTCCTCAAGGGGTCTTTGTCCTTCTCCCTCATTTTCGTCCGGTCCTTTCAGTCCTCCCCTCACATGATATGACGTATGTGAGTCCTGCAATCCAGCACCAACACAACACCCTCCCCCAGCACCGTTCGCCCGTCGTCGTCGCCGTTTCCCTGCCGCAAAAGGTCGCCGCCTGCATCTTCTCCCGTCGCCTCCTGTTGGCAACAGTTCCGCCGGCTGCGTGACTCGGAAGCAATCGCTCCGCCCCTCCGTTCTTCTCTCCGCCGTCCCCTACTTGTCCCAATCGGCTGCCGCCTTCTGCGTACCCAGCCGCCGCCGACTTTCTCCCCGCGTCGTCCCAGCAACGCATCCTTCTCCGCCGCACTTACTCAGTCCCTCTCCCAAACCGTTCGCTACGTCATCCTCGACTGTTTTTGTTTGTGCTGCAGCCCGAACTCGCCGGTGCGACCATCTTTGGCCGTCTCCGAAGTGCTAAATCCCGCCGCTCTTCGATTTGTCGTCCGCCAACCACCGACGTCGAATGATTAGGGCTCATATTCCGCCGCTCTCCTCATCCAATTCCTTCATTGCTCAATCGCCACTGTCAGCCCGAATTGTCCTTTCTATAGCCTCCTCAGCGAACCATCCCAATCCAGTCCCTTTCCAGCTCCCGTGCTCTTCTCCCTCCCTAGGACCATGGCGTCGACTTCTCCCACCGTCATCCGCTTAACGGTGAACACCAGCGAAGCCGACGGAGGAGTCGGCCAAGGATCGCTTAAGGTCGGCGAGTTGCTATGGTAACTTTGACCTGACAAGGCGCGAGATTAACTGCCGAGATTTCAGGAAAGCAGAATGCAGGAAGAATGCAGTCACGAACCACTACGATCTGTTCCTGGAGGCAAAGACGGAACCGCTCGCTTTGTGGAGTTGCGAAGTTGCTATGCGGACGATTGTCCGTGTTCCCAACGAAAACACCGAACGCGATTTTCATCACTTGTTTACGGTAAGGAGGAAAGGATTGGGGAGAGGGGCACTTGGGGAGAACGCGAGTACCCAATTCTGCTGATAAACACGGCGGCGCAGGCAGCGAAATGTTTGCGAAACGACTTTATTGATCAGTGAATCACAAAATTAAGTGACAAAGCACAAAAATGATGACGGCGCGTGAAATAAACAAAAGTTAGGGCTGAGCCGGGGATTGATCCCGGGACCTCTCGCACCCTAAGCGAGAATCATACCACTAGACCACTCATCCACGCAATGCTGGCTGGCTCGTGCGCTCTATGTCTCTTTCTGCCCTTGACTGACGTTGCTGACACATTTCAACCTTCGACCACTCAAACCGGTCGGGTCTGAGACGTCTGGAAGCGATAAAGACGTGGCTGAGTGGTCTAGTGGTATGATTCTCGCTTAGGGTGCGAGAGGTCC
>KN167215.1:15617-31165 GCA_000757745.1 Steinernema scapterisci
TCTTTTACAATGACCACTTTTTGCTTAGATTTTACCCAGTTCTTATTTCAGTATCAGCACACATTCCACCGCAAATGGACGGCCATCCGCTACGCGTTGCTCGACTGCTGCTACATTGACCCCAACAGCGCAAGTTCTCTCAACGTCGAAGTCGAGTTCTACTTTGGAAAGTAGGTTTTCAACGTCGTGATTCTCTTCTAATAGTATATTTCAGAATTTGGTACGAAGACCTCGCTGTGCGTTCGGAGATCAACGACACCGCGCTCACATTTCCGGGCGGATTCAAGATCTTCGTCTCCAAGGCGGTCCTCTCCATGCACGCGCCGTTCTTCCAAACCCTCTTCAGCGAAGAAAAGGAAACTTATTCCATCGACGACATCACAATCGACACTTTCTTCACGCTGCTCGGACTCATCTACCCCACCGCGCTTTCTATCGAAGGTATGGTGCTACCGTAACCCAAGAAACTAACGACAGTCACTTTCAGGCGGAGAATGGGACATAATTCTCCCGATCGCAGAACGCTTAGGCTGCAACGCGGTCTTCAACGACTACTCCGCCTACATAAACAAGTCCGATTCGCTGGATGGTGAAACTCTGCTCAGGGCGGACAAGTACAGCTTGATCCAGGACGTCGACAGAATCGTTTCCCACATGACCTCCGACGACATCCGCGATCTTCTGCTCCGCGGATCTCTGAGCGTCAGAGTCAGCGACCGACTGAAAGTGATGCTCCTGGCTCGCCTCGCCAGGGCCGACCACGATGGTCCGAGCGATCCAACGCTTACCTATAGAAATTCGTTCCCGCGGTCTTTTTCTCCCGTTCCGGGACCTTCGAACTCCGGGACGACTTCTGCTGTATCGGGACCTCCTCCTCCCAAGAAGCGCAGGAGCCAAAGAGTCGCTGCTCAGAGCTCATCTCAGGGCTAAATTTGTGAATTTACGGAACCTCCTAGAATCGAAGCTAGCAATCTCCCTCTCAGGCAACTCCCCCACTCTCCCCCACAAGTCAGATTACCGCCAATCCCCTTGCCTCGTTCTCCCCCGGTACTCTTGGTTCAGGAAACTTGAATCACTCCTGAACTCTAATCTTTCTAGCCAATACGGTTGCGCAAAGACTGTTGAATAAATCATTTTATCCGTTCGTTAGATGGACGTTCTCGTTGGGAATGTTGTGACTGGGGCGCAGCACTTTTTATGAGGCGCAGGAGCGGTGCGTCGCAAATTAAAGGAATGCACTGTTTCCGATTATTGCAGCCAAAGTGCAAATAAAAAGTGACTGTAGGAATGATTCAGAAAGCGCTATCCGACTCCTGGATGGTCGTAAACTGAACTTTCAGATATCACAGTTTAATCATCGCTCATTCAAGTTCCAACTCATAAAGCGCCCTCTCCATCGCCGACATCGCTGGATGCTCTGGTCCTTCATGGGAGTTCACGTTCATCGAGAGCTGAAAAGCAAGGATCAGATGTGCAAAACCTGAAATCTGAACTCACGTCTTTCTTTTTACCCGTGGCGCAATACAGCTGTTTCAATTCTTCGCCGCACAGTTTCCACATCTCCGCGACCGACGTTGGATTCTCGCCCAGGACTTTTTCGACCACATCTGCGCGAACGGATTTCGAAAACCAAAATTTGATGTTCTCCTTCGCATTTAGAAATTGGCGGCTGTTCTGAAACACAAGGATTAGGTGAATGTTGCCTAAGGATAAGAGTATACTCTCTGCTTGGCTTTCCCTAAGGTGGCAAAGTCGTGCCTTAATTCGTCCGGCCTGAAATATCCCATCAGGTACACGAGGGAAGTCAGCGAGAGTCCATTTCGCCATGTCCGGGCATTGTTGTACAGCTTCAAGAAGGCTCCTTCGACGGCGTTGCGGAGAGCGCGGCTGCGCTCTGGTGTGAAGAACGTCCGCGTATACTTGGCGCTGTCGTAATCGAAATCGCCTGCGAACGAGTGGAACATATCTGAAAAAGGTCATAAACAAGACCAAGAAAGCAGAAATCACTCACGTAAATCGTCCATCTCGGGATCATACATAGCTTCTGTTATGATCTTCAACGGCTCCTGACTCGGATTTGCCGATTCGTTCTCCCATTCATTCCTCTCTCCCATCGTCGCCTCCTTGTCGACCACGGAAATCTCCAATTCGCTGTCCTTCTCCGTGATAAACGTGAAGTGGCAACATCGATCCTTGACGTGGTTGACCATCGTCATCCTCGGGAGAATATCGCGGAACTTGTCCCGGCTGACTACGAACCCACCGGCGGCGGCCGCGTATTGGAGGATCACCACGTCGTCGTAGTTGGATTGCGTGAATTCGAATATTCCAAGGTGTTCCAGTTCCTAAAAATCGAATTATCTCGGATTTCATTCCAATCCAACAAACCTCGAAAATACGTTTATTTTTGACGTATTTGACCCTCTTGACCGGGATGAAAATTCTCACGTCAAAGTCGTTCTTCAGCATCTCTCTCGCGGCCGCCAGCAGGACGATCGCATCCAGTTCGCTAAAAAGTGACGGTAAACTCGAGATCTAATTTCAAAACTTACTAAAATCGATCTGCTTTGCTTCCTCTGGATGCCGTGTGCAGCAGATTCATCCCGTCGATAACTGCACATCGCTTCACGTATTCCAGCGGCTGGCTTCTGGAGAGCGGCGGAGGCGCCCATTCGTCGAACCCTCGCGACATTCTGAAAATCACAAAATTGAATATGTGGGTTATCGAATGCAGAACTATGACAGAACACGCCGCGAAAATCACGAGAAGAAGCGCGAAAGCAACGGAGAGGGAGAACGAATATCAGAATCGAATAGAATTTATTTCAAACGCAGCTCACAACTTCACTTCGGGTCGAGAGGCCCCATGCGCGACAAATCGGGGCGCATGTAGCGACTGCGAACGTTCGAAACTCCCGGCGACTTGCTGGACTTGACCGACACTTCGTCGCGCTTGGAGAGGGCTTTGCCAGGACCTAAACGAAATCGAATGAGAGAAATTCATAAATTCAGATGCTCACTCTTGGCTCCGAGGCTCTCTTCTTGGGTTCCACGAGGCACTCCACGTTCGTAGTTGCTGCTCACTTCGACCTTCTCATTTCCACGGCCTCCGGGGGTCGTACGCAGACGGGCGCTGGTGGTGGAAACTTCACGAGCGGTCTTGACGGACTTCGGTGCTTCAGAGTTCGGAGCGCTAGGAGGAGTCGGAGTCTTCGCAGATGCTGCCGCAGCGGGAGCCGGAGAGACGGCCCGAGCGGCGGCTGGAGACTTGGCAGCGGAAACCGGAGCAGCAACGGAGACCGGAACGGCAGTCTTGACGGACGCTGGAGAAGTGGCCTTCACAGGAGCTGGAGAAACAGCAGCGGGAGCTGCGGGGGCGGCTTCAGCGGCAGGAGCATTCTCAGCAGTGGCACCTTCAGAAGCAGCGGCGGCACCTTCAGAGGCAGCAGGGGCGCTTTCTGGAGCAGGAGCGGCGCCTTCGGCAGCGGCAGGAGGAGCTTCAGGGATGGCAGTTCGGACGGAAGACGTGCTTTGACCAGGAGCGGCTGCTCCGGCTCCAGCAGGATCAGCGGGAACTTCACTCTTCTTCGACGGAGCAGGCTGGCCAAGAATTTCGTAGATGGTGGCCATTAGCTTCTCCTGGAGAGTTCCCTCTTCCTTCTGCTTCAGCTTCCACCAGAGCCATAGGAGGAAGGCGATCACGGCGATTACGACGACGTCGAGGAACCCCATCGCGGTTAGTTGAGGCACGAGTGGAGCGGCAGTTGGACGGCCGCACAAGTGAGCAGCTCGAAGTGAGAAACGCTTTTTAAGGCCAAGCGTTCGAAACGCCAGACGCAAAAGGTCTGAACTGCATTTCCAGACTGCCCTCGTCTGGAAAGCATCCTAATTGAGCGGATTGCATCGGACGAGACG
Organism: Steinernema scapterisci; assembly: GCA_000757745.1. Classification (NCBI taxonomy): domain Eukaryota; kingdom Metazoa; phylum Nematoda; class Chromadorea; order Rhabditida; family Steinernematidae; genus Steinernema; species Steinernema scapterisci. The sequence goes on from KN167215.1 coordinate 19,533, forward strand.
TTCCAAGCAGACGCACTGGCTGGCAAACCCCACTTCTGGCAACTCGAGCAGCGTGACCGGTCGCGTTTGAAGCAAGGCACTGAACATGCTGATGCACACCTAATCAAACAGAAACATAAGATATTCGGTATGAAACCGCCTTTATTACAGAAATCTTCCCAAAACCTTATTGCGAGCCTCTAGAAGTATCACGAAGAACAACGGCGCGGTGAAATTTGGGTCCTTCGAATACAACGACGCACCAAAGGAATCAAAACGAAGACGGCTACATCTAAGGAATATCGTCTTGGGAAACTCAAATATACTTTAACTTTAGATGGAACATGTGGAAAATACTTAGAATTAGAAGTTATGCGAGATAATAGATAAGAGAATTGGACAAGGTGGAAATGAAGTGGAGAACTACGGAACTACACTGAAAATAGCACAACGCGGATGTCAATGATGTTTTAGAGTTGGGGAACGAGTGGTCAATTTAGAAGCCGAAGGGATCTTTGGATTGTTGCGGCTGTTGTTGCTGCTGTTGTTGGGGCGGAGGTGCCATCTGGGGGTACATGCCTCCTTGAGGCGCCATCTGGGGCATCTGGCCGCCGTACATCATGGGATTCTGCTGGTTGTACATGGGTTGCTGCTGAGAGGTCGGCGCGTAGGCTCCCCATTGCGGCTGAGAAACCTGTTGCTGTTGGGGAGGGAATGCTGGCCTCTGAGGTTGACTCTGAGGTTGGTTGCCCCACTGAACCGGCTTGCTGAAAGCGATGGAACGTTAGAGGATTACGGTAGGTATTGGAAACGAACCCTTGGTTGGTATTTCCTCCGATGGAGAGGTTGTCGACCAGCGACGAAAGCGCGGCATCCACATCGCGCCCAGATCCGAATTTGTTCGCAGGGGCGGCAGATTGAGCATAGGGATCAAAACCTAAATTGAAAGTGGGTGAATTCAGAATTAATATCTTGAGAATTTAAAGAATAGAGAGACCACACAAGCGCGACACAACAGATTAAATTACCGCCTTGCTGAGGAGCCATTTGCATTCCTAAAACCTGGGATTAAATTGGACCTGAAAATCAAGGAAACCTTGGTTATACTGAGGTTGTTGCTGCTGTTGGTGCTGCATGGCTTGATAGAAATTTGAAGGTGAGGTGTAACTTCCGTCGTTGCCGGCTTAAACGGAAAAATTAGGATTGGTATAGTTTGAATGAGCACATACAGAACGGTGTTTGGTCGTAGATGCCCAAGGTCTGAGGTCCGCCTTGACCTGGGATCCCCATGGGAGCAGATTGAGGCTGCTGGCCAAGTTGTTGATGCTGCATGTTCATTTGTTGCTGCTGCTGTTGAGTGAAATGGATTGGCGAAGCCGTGGCTGAAAATGGGATACTGTAGGTTAGAACACGTAAATCATGATTACTGGAAGAAGTATTCGAAGGCGGAGCAGCGAAGTTGGGTGGATCCGGCACCTGTGGAGTCACAACCGCAGGGCTCACGCCCGCCGTGTGAAGCGCATTGGCGTTCTGTTGCATAGCGCCGAAGGGATTGTGGAGCGCTGAGTTGACCGCTTGTTGCGTGGTCGCGGAATCAAGGCCAGATTCGCTTTCGGAGCTGCTGCTCAGATCTCCACTGGGAGCTCCCACGGCACCGGCCGAATCGGTCACTCCGAGGGTGACGGGAGGAACTAAAAGAGAATTCTATTAAAGATGGAAAACAAGGATGAAACTCACTTGAAGCACCGAATGGAGCAACTTCAACCTGAGAAGGCTTCTGATTGAAATCAGCCTGCGTCAACGGCTGCCACTGCTGAGGTGGAGGTGGCACTGGCGGAGGTCCACCTCCCATTTGGGGCGGAGGAGGCATCGGAGGTGCCTGGCCCATAGGAGGACCTTGCTGCATAGGAGGTGCCTGTTGCTGCTGCATAGGCATCGCGAAAGGATTCGTGTCCGCTAAACGCTCTCCATTTCCAGAACTTCTTCTCGATTCCACCGTCACCACAACATCGAGAAATCCCTATCTTTGCGATCACAAGCACGGACACAACACGAGTGGTCTCTCCATCCAGAATAAGACAAAAAAGCAACAAACCGTTGGAAGACGAGGGCATCGAGAATCCGTTGGCGGCAGAAGTGGTCGTCGCTGGGTTCCCGAAGACAGCGAAGTCGGCGCTGTAGTTGGAGGACGGGACGGCCGAGTAGCTCGGAGGCTGCTGCGAGTACATCGGACCTGCCACTACAATAGGGACACACTAGTTCTAGTAAATACCAAAAGCTTCTACACGCGTGACTACAGTAACCCGTAAGGTCACAAAAAGCATTAAAACTTACTTGGATTTCCGAAAGGTTGAGCAGGTTGTTGCTGGAACATGTTCATCTGGGGCTGAACGGGAGCAGGAGGCGCGCTTTGCTGCTGGAAGAAGTTGGGCGCGAACGGATTCGTCGATGCGTCGATCTGCGCCTGCTGGACGCCGGACGACGCGGGTTCATCGAAGAGACCGATGAGGTCGTCGCTGGTCTTGTTAGGCGGCTGGGCGACGGGAGCAGCAAAGGGGTTGGAAGCCGAAGGCTGACCGGGCTGGTTCAGCTGCTTCCGGCGCTGCTCCTCGTACTGCCTTAGGCGCTCCTTTTCTTCCTCGAGATACTTCTGCTTCGCGGCGTCGTCGAGGTTTCCAATATCTTGCTGCGGGATGGCGGCCGAAGCGAAGAGGGACGTCGCCTGCGACATCGCTTGGGTGAATTGCTGAAAACGAGTCATTTAGTTCAGACGTCTCAAACGGGATAATTATGTTCAAAGGTCTGGAAACACAATGCTTTATGGCAAATCCACATGACGTTGCTGAACCCCAGAGATCGGTCGTCATCGACGCTGGTGTCCGTTTGCATCGAAATCCAACCGATCAATGAAAATGAGCAATCCATAAATGAATCATCGTGATGTTGAAATTTCAGACAAAATCTGTCTGCAACGCTAGCCATCAAGACAATAATAAGCCTTTCTCTGTCTATAGACTTCAAGTTACAGTAACCCATAATTATACCAGCTAATTAAAAATTAAAAACGTACCTGCTGGTTCGTCTGAGGTGGGGGTCCCTTGCCTCCTTCCAAGTGGTACAAATGCGACTCGAGCGCCTCAAGAAGCGAAGCCGGAGCGCGGGTCAAATCTGGGATCTCTCCCTTGTCGATACCGACCGACTCCGCGACTCTCAGAAACTCGGCCACCTTGTCCAGTCGCTGCAGGAAGCCCTTGTACATGTCCAGAGCTTCTCGGCACTGCTTCTTGTTCATGTCGAAGTACTTCTCGAGCAGATTGATGATTCCGTCGTTGTAGCAGGCGAACAGGCGGATCAGATCGCGGAAGAGAAGAATGAAGGAGCAGTTGATGACGCCGTTGTTCAGCTCGGCACTCGTCACTTGGAACTCCAGGAGCGCGTCGATTTGGGTTTGAAGCATCGGCAACGTTTTCAAGAGCTGAAGTATGAACTATGATCACAAAATCTCGCGATCAGATCCTACCTTGTCGGTGTGCATCGTCCTGAGCACTCCATCCTCGCGTCCTCGCTTCACCTTGCAGAAATCAAAAGCACACAGCCGGTAGGTGTGGATCTTCTCCGAGATGTACTTTCCGTATCGACGGACATGCTGGGACATGTCATATCCTACAACTACAGTGTCAAGTGTAGCCCAGTTTCTGGAGTGTGTGTAGTCCCCAGCGGAAGACGATCCCAGTCGGCCACCTGCATGCAAAACACGAAGCTACAGTGAACATCAACATGCAATGATGTTTAGGGACAACGGACAAGCCATGCATAAAAATACAGAAAGCGGAAAATTACCTTGACTCGAGCTTTTGTCGAGGAAGCTTCCCAGGTTGAACGTCGTGTTGCAGGAGGCCAGGTATTGGGAGAAGCGCTCGTTTCCGTAGCAGAGCACGTTGTGGATCGTGATCAGCGATTTGTAAACGACGGTCCAGTTAGGATTCTGGGTGCGCTCGATCAGCAGATTCGCCATTGACGGGATCGAAATGTTGGGCTCGTTGGTGCAATGCAGGAGATCTGAAATCGCTTCTTAAGAATTGAAAAAGAAATCCCGTAACTCACAATCCAAATGCTTCTTTTTCGGAGCCATCAGCTCCTCGGTCGTGGCCTTGCATATCGTTTTGCCGAGCTGCGATCCGGCCAGGGAATGTTTGGCCGCCGTCAGGCGATCGGTGATCGTTTGCCCTCCCGTGGTGAACGGCATGGGCTGATGCAACGCCTGAAAAGAAATGGGAATTAGATCGACGCAAAAACGGCACGTTTTCTGGGGCGAATCGGCGTGGAATGGAAAGAGAAAATAAAAGACCTTCTCGAGCGTTTGCATTGTGATCGGCGCGGCTGTGAACGGCGGAAAGAAGAGTCACGTGGAGGCGGTCCTTCTCCGCGTCCTTTCAGCAGTCCTGTACGGCGACGACGTCACTCACTCCTCGCTTGCGATGACCGTGCAACGGAGTTGAGGAGGAATGGAGAACCTCTGAAATTACAGGAATGCAATTAGAAGCGCTGAAAAAGCGGGGAGTACTGTAGAACGGATGGCACGACCGACGCACGAACCACCTGGATCGGGTTCAGCGCTTATTTAAGCGCGGCAAGACACGCGGGAAACATAAACAATCTGGGTGGAAATAGCAAATTGCATCCGATTTCAGGCCGGGGAGAATTCGGATCAACACAAAAACAATAAACAACCGCGGGTTAAAGCGCGACGGAATGCACGAGTATTGATCTAAACGCTTGACCTCCGCTTGAACTCGCAGAGGCTCTCGGCTTATTGATCGCCAGGGCCAATGAGGAGTGTGGGATCATGCGGTTTCGCGTTATAAAGTTCTCACTTGACGGCAATAAATCCTGAATAAAATATCAAAACGAGCGCGGAAAGTGGAACCTAATTGATTAGCAAGAATCCCCGCGCACGCAAAGGATTCTGAACGCAATCAATCACCCCAAGAAGTCGAACACACGTGTCAATCACTTGTAGCAACGCTAATACGAGCTCTCCGCTAAGTATAAGCAAACAAAAAGCCCCGAAGCAGTCGAAGCCGATATCCCAAATTGGCTTATGCACTCCCGCTTCCAATTCGCCAAAACAAAGCCGCTCACGCTTAGCGCGAAGGAGGAGAATAGGATTTGGCCTTCGGGAATCCTCGATCTTCGTCCTGAAAACTGGTCTTCGTCGTAACTGAGAGCCTGCAATAAGGAAATAAACTAGCGATCATAAAACAGAATTCACGAATACATAGTACACGGATCAAGGCACGCAACTAAATTCCCGGGTACTCGTTCCAACCCACGTCATCCCATGAAACAAACTCAGGCTGCCCTTACACGCCTTATCACCACAAATCAGCTGCACTCCCGACCGCAATTTCCCCAGCCATCGATCACCACCTTAAGCAGCTTCCCCGGCGTGCTAAAGACCTTGTCGCGCCCGTAATCTTCAGCACGTGCTAAGCAAACAAACGTGGCTATCAGCGGACCCAAGCGCTCTAATTGGCCTATGCGCGCAAAAACAAAACGCCGCTTGTGCAAATAGTGGCTGCAAGAGAGCGTCCAGATTTAAGCGCCTCGTTGGATCTATCGCGCACTCTCTATTTACCCGACAAAACTCGCATCGACGGGAAATCGAAAAAGTTTCCTGAAGACGTGGAATCGGGTGCGCGGCTGAGACCACCAATAACAGCAGCAGCAACGACGCAGCAGAACCCGAACGGAAACATCGATGAAAACTCTCCTCTTCGGGGCGAAGAGTAAGGCGAAAGAAGGGAATACGCCCCGTTTTGGGCGCTCTTCTGGGTGCTGCTGCTGATGGCAACGACTCGCCTACTCCGGCGACGACGTTCTGCGGTGGCTAAGCCGCGAAGTGGTCGCCGCAGCGGCTCGCCTCCGTCAGCCCGGGGGCATTACATCGATCACGAAACGGCCAGAAGAGGACGACGACGGCGGCGGCGGCGAAGAGGGGACGGGGAAACGTGACACAACAGCAGGAACATAATACGCGAAAAAGGCCGCAAAATCGAAATGAAATTCGAATAGGATTATGCGCGGGTTAGGTGGTAGCGGCGGCTTGGTGCAGGCGAGGAGGTGGTGATCAGATCAGTAACGAGGAGGAGGAATAAGTGGCTGGTCGCCTGGAGTCGCAGGCGGCTCGTTGACGTCAGCGGATCTCGTGCAGGCAGGCAGCTAAGCGGAAGACAACAAGTGTCCCCATCGTTGGTGGCTCGGAGAGTTTGGGGGAGAAGTTCGGAGAGAATGCACCCAACCAACTGGCGATAATCTCTTGTTTGCGCAACTAATCCGCTCAGACTCCCCTAAACTGTGGCCTGTGGTAGTAAGGCGCGTTCTAAGAAAATCGAAGGGTTCGCGGCTACCCATGTTTTGTCTACAGTTCTCGCGCTTGTTTACGTTTTAGTATGTTTGGGATCGGGTTCAGCACGTTTCAAGCTAGACAAAAGATACGTGAGAAACTTGAGTTTTCCACGCTTGGGTCAAAAATTTGCTAGAAGCGGTGAGAGGGTCCTCGAGATGCCCTTAGATCTTCTTCCTTGTTTTCCAATGAACAAGCTGAATTTGCAGACAACGTGCCGATAAAAGTTCAGACAGACGCACTTTCGCCGTTTAGACAATCACGAATACCACTGTTCTAGTCTTAGACTACACGTCTAAAGGCTCACTGTCTAGAACGCTTCTCAAGCTCAAGTCCAAACGAACTCTTAGAAATGAAACATTGTGTCAGTCTGACAGACATTCTAAGAAAGACTAACCAGACATCTACGCTTCCGTTTAACGGAGTCTAGAATCAGTCATTCTTGATGGGTGTACTGTACACGACCGGTCGGTTTGGGCATCATTAACACTGAAACATAGCCGGTCATTCACGCTGCGTCTGTCTCAAATGGTCACTACCATCGAATGGAAGCCGACGTAAGTGTCTGAAACGCATCGCAAATGAGACGAAGTGGTGCTACAATAGACACCCGACACTCTGAAACGTTTCAAGTCCTAGAACCATGTGTCAGGTTCCCCGCAAACGCGAAAAGCACGCACACGCAGACCGGAGACGCCGTCCTAAAAGTTCAGTTCGCCCATACTGAAACCTTGAAGAAGCTCTTTTCGGCGCTCACGTCGCCCGTCCTTATTGATCTTTTCCCGGCAACGCTAGCCTCCATTCTCCCAAGCCTTCCTTCACTAGATTAAACGTGAGCGATGTGCACCCAAAAAGCACGAAGATCGATAAAGGACGACGACGACGAAGCCTTCGGGCCGTTCTACACCCAGCCAGACTGAAAACACGCAGACGAGCGCGAAAACCAACAACGAGGAGAGAAAAGAATTCGACGAACGACGAGGATCTGGGTCAATTATCTCGACGAGAAACCTGGAATGTAAGAAGAGTAAGAAACAACACAAGATTTGTTGTCAACAACTTATTTACTTCGGTCTCTTAAAATACAAACAAGGAAAATAACGGGACCCCGTTGAAGACGACAGCGGACAAATAGAATCGGATTCACATGGCATACTTCTGTGTCCATTCGCGAGCCAGCTGGTTGTAGCGGTCGCGATCGGTCTTGTAGATACGGGCGATTTCGGGAACCAGCGGGTCATCTGGATTCGGGTCGCACAGGAGCGAGCAGATGGAGAGCAGGACCTTCGAGATGGTGAGCGCCGGTGACCACTGGGAACGCAGGATGTCGAGGCAGATGCTTCCGTTGCTGTTGATGTTGGGGTGGTAGATCCGCGTGGTGAAGGCGACCTTCGGGGGCTTGAAGGGGTAGTCCGTCGGGAAGTGGATCGTCAGGAAGAAGACGCCACCTTGGTACGGCGACTCCGGGGGTCCCATAATTGTCGCTTGCCAGTGAAACAGGTCGTCGCCGACCGGACCGGCGCTGCACTGGGCTGGAGGATCACGGCCGAGGTCCTGGAGTTCCTTCTGGATTCGCTTCAACGCCATACCGGAGCGACTTGTTTCACTGAAACAAAACCAAAGGTCAGTCATGGGCATCAGCATGGACACGGAACACACACGATAGCACGCACACGCTAATATAGACACGCTTCTGAAGGCACATTGATGCGAATCAACATGCTCAGTACAGACTTCATGCAAAACAGACACACAACGTAGACATGAAACCACTGTAGACAGGAACGGCGTAAGTTTCGGCACTCCGTCTGCGTTGGCTTCGTCGATTCGTTGATGTAGACAGGAGCTGCGTGGATCCCGGCTTCGTAGACACCCGCACTGTCGGCGGCGGCAGCACAGACAACCGTACTGTGGACAGCGGCAGAGCGTCGTCCACCGGCGACGCTGATGTTAGCGATCGACATAGACACACCACGGCATAGACACGAATGTAGACGTCGCGCACCCAAAACAGCGAGCAAAATGGACATTGGAGCCACGCAACGTGAGCAACATAGACACATGCGGCATGGTCACCGGAGACCGAGACAGCGCAGACGGCAACACAGACTTGTTAGACGCGGAACTTAGCCGCCGGCGTAGCCAAAAAGTGCGGAGATCGATGAAGCAGGGAAGTGAGCAGCGCGGATCAGCATGGCCAAGATAGGAACGTGGACTGGCCACGGCGATCGGCATCCGATTTCGAAATCAATATAAGAGCTCAGGAGCGACGGGAAATGAACGGAAAAATCGATGTGTGAGCAGAGCCCCGAAGCCAAGGGGACGCGCAGGATCCACAGAGCGCCGTTTTTATACATTCGCGAACTTTCGCACGTTCGAACGCAGCTACGGTAGCGCATCGCGATGAGACCATAGAGTTTAAATTTTTTGCACACTTTCTCAGATCAGCTGTTGAGTCGCAAACTCTCCGTGGAGGCCGTTTTCAACGTTGTGCACCCAAATGGTGGCGGGAAGAGGTGCGCGGAGGTGACAGCAGGTGGTCGAAACACGGCCACGGAGGGCAAAAGAGGACAGCAGCGAATGATCCTAAACGAGGACTGGTGAAGGTAGCGAGAGCCGCGGTTACTCATACCGCGTGATATCAGCAAGCAACGCCCATTATCGATCACGGAAACGTTCTTTTTTATATCACAGATTGGGATACCCGGCGGTGGCAGCATTGTCACAAATTTCGAATTCAGGAGACTTTTAATCATCTGGGTAGGTGGCGCTGAGGACCGGCCTCGGCGTGTAGCGAGAGCCGTCGAAGCGCTCGAAGTAGAGTTTAACGAGCGGATGGAACACCTGGTTCTTGTCCAGCTCAATGTTCGCTTCGACGACGTAGGCGATTTGAGGAGTTATGCGATCCCGAGTGTCGATGGCCACTGTGTAGTTCGGCAGATCACGCCATTCCTGAAACGAACATATATAGCTCAAATAGCCTAGTCTGCAAATGGAACGGCTTATGAATCTCCAGGGGGTCGCTTGAAGCGGCATGCGATTTAAAGCTTTAATTACCTTGTGCGTCCCATGAGTCCGATCCAGCCAGCTGTCCGGGGCTTTGGCCTTTTCATCCCAGCCAATAATTACTCCTCGGTAACCGTGGACCGTGTGCTTGACGACCTGGCCGACACGGAACTTCACGAACGACGGTCGAGGGCTTCTGGGCTCCGTCGATTGCCCGAAGTATCCCGTCTTCTCCTTCAGGGCTGAGTCTTCCACGGTCTCGTCGCCGTCTTCTTCTCCTTCTTTGGCAGCTTCGTTTCTTCGCGCCCACCAATCTTGGACGAACTGTGGAGCGTATTCATCAAAGTTCTTCTTCACGTCTTGGATCAACCTTAACATAGAGAATTTATGCTATTTTCGATGTCATTGAGACTTACGTGTGGAGTGCATATCGAGCATCGGAGGACGAAGAATGCGTGAAGAAGATTTGAAGCGGGACGGCGAGGAAGATCACTGAGAATATGAGGAACTGGTTCACCTCAGGCATCTGAAATTCAAAAAAATTCAATACACTTATTACGATCAATGAGCAGAGGGAGAAACGAAATCGCGAAGAACACGAAACATATGAGAACTGGAAAAGCATATCTTAGCACGATTTCACAGATTTAACGCGATGATCGCACAGTTCTTATAGCGCGAAATTTCAGAAATCGGCCACATGCGACAAAGAAACTGTTCGCTAGGCATCTCGAGATCATTCCGAGGTGCCCAGGAGTTGCAAGCGTGGAAAAGGGTTCCTCGATATTCCGACCGGTCACGTTTCCGATGCGCCGAGGAAATGATTCAGTAATTAGCTCAATGCCGTCTCTCCTGTCTAAATTCCGCGATAACGAACGTCTTTCAGTCAAATCCTGTCTCGAAAGAAACCATTCGTCTCGATTGAGCTGAAAAATAGCGGCCGCAAAGTGATACAAAGCATGCGAATTTGGCGCGCTGAAAGTCGATTGCACATGAATGTTAGGCCACGTAAGCACTAATTCTAGCGTGACGTTTCATTGTCCATCGCTCAGCAACAGTCTCGAGTCAATAGAACACGGGAAACTGAGGAAAATCGATAAATTCGGAGGTGAACGAAGCTCAAAAATTCGACGACAAAATCCAGACACGAATGGTGGCGGATTCCAAGTGGTCTCGTGTAGATGATGTCTGAAACTTTAACAGCGGTTCGAGTAGACTCTTATCAGACACGATCGAGTCTAGACAAGTCTGGACTCGAAGAAAATCATATTCCAGACGGAATCATCTGCCGGCGAAGATTTTTGTGTCTCAAACTGCGTGCCTTTCGGGTTGTTTCAGACCATGTTTAGACAGCTTGATTTTGTGAATCAAATCAGCATCTCCCGATTGATCTGTGATCGCTGCGCGTTCTCTTACTCCAAACCCACGTCATAGTTCATTTAAGCGAGCACTTCGACCACATTAAAGTCGATGTTGTCTTTCTTGACAACTCCTAGTGAGCACTTCGATGTTATTTCGTGCTACTGTAGTCCCGTGGTGTGTTTTTGTTCCTGTTTCGCGTCACTAGATCTTCATGAAACCAGTTGTTCCCTTCAAACCTCTTTAAATTGTGGATATTTCAGGCCTCGCTGGTCAATTTATGGACCGAAGCCGATAGGAGATGAACAGACCAGTATGCAGTCTCCTCTACTCTGCTCACTCGCAGCTTAGAATCGGTATGTTGATCTTCCTGGAGTTCATTAACTCAAGACGACATTTCAGGCTTAAGACGAGGAATCTCCAGCGGCGGCGGAGCCTCAAGCACACTACTTTCGCTTTACGAAAACCGCGTAAGTTCAACAGAACTCGACGATGATCAGTATCAGGTTTGTCTTTCATTTCTGCCTCCTTTTATTCCAATTTCCTTCCTTCAGAGGAAGATCATAACGGCATTGGACAAGCTCCGAACGGAGCTGATCGAGTACGAGCCAGTTCCCAAGAAAGAACCCAACGGAGGAGGATTTTTCACGAAATTTTTCGGCGCCGCAAAAGAAGAAATCGACGACAATCAAGCGAAGAATCCTCTTGGAATATATCTCCATGGCACCGTGGGTGAGCGGTGGATTCGAAGTGATTGATTCAAAGCATTCTTCAGGTTGTGGTAAGACCATGCTGATGGACATGTTCTACGATAGCTGTCCGTTTGATAAGAAGTTGAGGGTCCACTTCCACTCCTTCATGCAAGACGTCCACAAAGGTGAAC
>KN167221.1:206-18868 GCA_000757745.1 Steinernema scapterisci
TCTGACCTTAGCAGCTCCCTCACAGATTTCAAGGCGCCCTGTAGAACCCATGTCCTCAATAAATACATACAGAGTCACTTGTATCGAGTTTCCCTTTTCTGGATAAGCTTTCAGGGTCAAATATTCCTCAAAAATAGATGCGTTTGCGCTGCCGAAGGGATAGGTTGGAGACATGAAGACTCCGTTTATGTCGTCAAATTTCTTCTTTTGGACGATGTCTCCATAAGTGACTAAAACGAAATTCGAAGCCTCACAAGACAACTTTGCTTACCATTAGCCTGCTTTACTCCAAAACTGTATTCCGCGCCCAGAGGGACGTGAATCGTAAACACGCTACCATATACGGCGACAGGGTGGATTTTCCAGTCGATGGCTGTGCTGGATCTGAAAGCTTAGAGGTCGGGGTTAAGCAAGGAAAGGATCAGACTCACGTGAACTCGTAGAGAGGAGGTCTGGTGAAGTCCAATCCTGAGATTACTTTTACCGGTTTGTCAGAATTCTAAAACTTCATCAAATAGCTAAATACTCCTTTAGGACAAACCTGAACAGTACTGTCTAGAACCATGCCTGGGTATGGAAGTGCGCCATCAGGGACGTAAATATAGCACGGACAGTAGTCAACACCCCCAGTCACACTCGTGGCTGTATAGTCGTTATACTGGAATTTAGGTCCTGCCACGTAAAGACGCGTCGCTGAGGAACACTCCCTGGAGTCTGAAATTTCAGTTCTTAAGTCTCCAAAACCAGCAAATTTCGTTTTACCGTCATAAAGCTTAATAAACAGCTTCGGGAACTTTTTCTTAGAAAACTCGCCCAAGCGAATAATTGTAACCTTTCCAGATTGAGCCACGAACGGATAGAAAGTGCCCTCCCCGGACTTTTGAGCAAGGGCGATAAGGTCTGTAGAATGAGTCAGGGTCCGAGGCTCCCCGTCGACAATAAGCAGATTTGAGTCCAAGTCCGCGACGCTGTCAACTGCGTAGACATTGATGTACTTGGTATTGAGATTGGGTCCCGCAACGAAAGTGATGCTTTCGTATTTCTTGGTTAGGACGCTGCTGTCAAAATTTACGAAAGAGCTGGGCTCGTTTAGGGATTGGGTTGAGGTCGATGGTGGGTCTGGAAATGGAGGATTTGGGGTTAGACCCGGGGTCAGACCTACATGGAACATAGGAAGCAGTGAAGCTGAGATACGTGTCCTCAAAGGTCTTGAAAGGAACCCGGTCGGTACTCCTAAAAATGACCTGAGCGTGAGGTGTGAAAAACTGGAATTCTGGCGGGACTGGTTCCGAGCATTGGTTGGATCTGAAACTGGAATTTGAAGCCAGAAGAACGGGGTAGCCGCCCTACATGAAGCCTATTGTGCCTCCGACTTCGACGATTTGCAGTTCATCCCCATAATTGAATTGTCCGTTGCAGCCCCTCACGCCTCCATTTTTGGTCAGAATCATAATAGAATTCTCGGGAATCGTGACGTTCCACGAGCACTTCATGTTGGTGCAGTAAGGATTAGTAGTCTGGCCGGAAGGTCCAAAAACGGCTGTCGGGTTGTCCTCGGATAAGGTGATGTTTCGGGGTCCACAGGAGCAATCTGGAAAAGTCAAACTAGAGAAGAGGAGGATTGGAGAGCTTACCGATGACATGAGCCAAAACTGCAAATCCAGAGCGTCCCGTATTCCCGTCGGTCTGAGAGTATAGGATTCCTACTTCGTTGGACCTGACTGCATAGGTCTTTCGCATGACTCCAGGGGTGCGAGGGCTGGAAAATAGGAGTTTTTGGATTTCAACAGGCAGTTTGCCACTCACGAAAACATTCCATAGCTCGTATTTGTAAACAAGAACGCTTGCTCACAGCATTGCTCGAAGTCACTGTGGACAGGAAGAAGCCTGAGTTCTTTGCCAGGGACTGTCGTCAGGGTCCAGTTACAGAGCTGAAAGGTCTGAATCGTAAGCTTCTCAGGATCCACGTGGTCCTACCTGTTTGTTAGCATACGGTTTCAGGTAATCAACGCTGTTCAGAGGAGCGTTGTTCTCAATTATCACAGCTTCCGGAGGGTTCAGGTCCGAGATAGTCAAGGCTGCATTTTCCTTGCAGTAGTCATTCGTCTCTAAAATTGAATTTCTGAACTTTCCTGTGGGTCACGATGTTCACCTATGGCAGGATTCTCCTGATAAGCGCTAACGACTCCAAAGAACTGCCCCAAGCCAGAACTCCGGGCTGTCCGTTTGTACTTGATTTCTAGAGACTTCCTGGCGTAGTTCGGCACCACGGCGACACTTTGATTCCTAAAATCTCTGATTTCACTGAAGAATGGGATTGAAAACCAACCCGGGCAGATCGATCCACTTATCGGCGCCGTCGATCTTGATGAGCACTTGTTCGCTGGGATCCTTGAGCGTGAAGACGGTGATGGCTATTTTCAGGATGCGGCCAGCTGCTGGCGTGAATTTCCAGGAGCAGAGGAGAGGCGATAGTTGGACGGCGCTGAAGGGAAAGGTGGATATGGATAAGTGAGCTTGTTAGCTTACTCAGTAGATCCCAGGTCATAGTGTGAAGCAACGTATTGAGGCGAGTTTTCGTCGATTTCCACAGGGCCGTTCTTGGTTTCGAAAGGACATTGCAGCGCTTCGGAGGCTGAAAATCGGGGATTAGAAGGGCTTGTGAAAGCGCTACTCCAGCTCTTCAATTCTAATCTGCCCGAAGACTTCTTATCTGGCCGAATGGATGAAAACAGCGTCTTGCAGGACGGCAAAAAGCATCAGAAACCATGAGAATACATCCCGGACAACTTCAGCCTCAACGACCTACCGTATGCCGTAACAATAGCTTCAAATCCCGACCAGCTTCCTTGCAAATAATCGCTGTCGTCGTTCTCGAAAACTCCAAAGTCCAGCGTCGAGATGGACGACCCGAAACTCTGAGCTACATCCACCGCATTCGTGTCCATTTTCCGGAACTTTTTCGCGTTGTTCTGGAACGTCACTCCAATGTTTGCGTTGAGAAACGTCGCCACAAAGCGTTGATCAGTGGTCGTCTGAAAATGTCATCTTAGAACAAGCCAAAAGCTGAATTTCTTACGTTAAACTGCACCGCACAGGAGCCAAAACGGAGCTTATTTGACTTCAGCAAACGCATAGAATTCGGCCAGTCGTAGGAACGAATTCCGATCGACTCCAACGCGCCCACGTTCACGAACGTCGGGTTCTTGGCGTATTCAGGACAGCTGATCCAGCGTGTCGCGTTGGCACATAAGGCCAGGAGCGCCGCTAAACCCAGCAGCCGGAGCTGCATTTCGCTGAAACAAGGAGCCATACATTTTCACGGAAACAACGGCCCAAGCAACACCCAAAAGGAACGAGAAACTGGGTGATAAGCGCGCCCGAACTGATACAATAGCACCCAGCGCGCAGAAGCCCCTCGTCACTGGGCAAACACATGAAATCGGTCATGTATTCGGGTACATTTTAGGCTGATCAGAATACAAACGAAGGACGTTTGTGTTCTGTATATCACCGAGAAGCCCCTGATTTGTCTTGGTTTCGTAACTCAAGAAAGGTTCCTAAGCTTCCTTTGCCCTAGCTCCTTTCATAGATCCATACCTCATCTCCCCTTCCTCACTCCCCCAATCCCGGATACGATGTAATCCAAGTCTTCAGATGTCAAAGAAGCTTTATTAAATCTGAAAACAAAAATCAGCAAAAAATAACGACGATTGAGCGGAAGCGAAGCCCTTAATCGGAGTCCGAGTCGATGGCGGCGCGGCGACGGTCGAACTGAAATTCGCTTCATGTCAGTTTCCAAAATTCCCGAAATTCTGGCTTACCTTTACAGTAGTGGTCCTCTGGGTTTGTTCGGAGAAACGGTCCAGGAGCTGCTTCAATTGAGCGTCGGACATCTTCCCGGCGATCTGGCCACGGCGCGCCATCTGGATGATCATGCTCTCGACCATCTGCGCCTTCTGGGGCTTCGCGGCAGCCAGGTTGCTGAGGCGGGACATGGCGTCTTGTTGAAGGCACTAGAAAGGCCCGTTCCAGATGAAGAAAGAAGAATTTAAGCTTACCTGGGATAGGATCGTGTTCTTCATCTCCTCTTGTTGCTCCGCGGCGGCCTGGCGAGCCTTGGCCTGGGCTTCCGGATTCTGGTTTCCGACGCCGTTTCCGGGCTGGGCTTGGGAAGATGTGTTCATGGCCTGAAAGGAGGTTCCATCAGTCTCTGATCACAAGAAATCGAAATCCACAGCGCGGAGAAAATGATTTTAATTTTCTCCTCATCTAAGAGTGGAGGGTTTGAAGCCAACCTCAAAGAGAGTCGAAGCTGAAAGATGGTCAGAATCGAATTTCGGGCTTCCGAAGGTTCCCATAGACTCGTCGTCGTTCGATTGAATCGACATCACAGCAGGCATCGATGACATCGCGAGGTTTATGTGGATCTAACACGCGGAAATGAACTAGCGAAGATGCACATAATGGGTCACGATTGGGAAAAGCGCATAGAAGATTAAGCCGAAATAGGTAAATTTCAAGCGCCGAATTTAAGCGATCATCCTGAGGCCAACAAAACCCGTCATAGCTGTCCTGTGTTCACGCGCGCTAGGCCTGAAGCACGGGCCAGGAAGCGCGAAACTATCGAGATCTATTGACTGCCCTAGCCTGTCACAGATTGACTCCCCAAAAGGCCTGGAATATGAAGATCTAAGCCGCGGATTAGAGCTCCCATAGCGCTAAAATTTATCTCCTTCCCGTCATCGAAAAAAGCTCAAAAATCCCTGGAGCACAATCAAAAACACGCAGAAAATCACGCCACAAAATCTCAAGCTAGCTTGCTCCAAACCCCATTTCTCGCGCATCGTCGAAACAGGCCTAACTGTCCTCCATCACAACCCAAGATCACCAGAAACGTGCCAAAGCAAAGAAAACGATCTCCAATCTTCGCGAAAACGACCGCATAAACAAGAAAACCTCGTGACAAAAATTCGAGCGGTTGTGCAATTTGCACCTCAGAACAACCCATAAATCCCAAACGTTCGATTTCCAAAAATGTGGGAATTCGGTAGCAAATTGAAGCCCGGTTTTCGATGATTTCCAGCCAATTTTGCCGTTTTCAGACAGATCTGAGACGTCTGAGCCCGTTTCCTGACGTGGGGAGTTGTCTGGAAGCGCTCATTCCACGTTGTCGAGCCAGCGGCAACCGGTCGTGATTTTCATTTCGCAACATCTCGATTTCTCGCGTTTCCTTGCCTGCTCGCCCGTCAGTTTGTACTTTATCACTCTGCTCCTGTTTCAGGTAAACGCCTTCGTTGATGTCTTATCGATTCGACTGGGAAGTTATCGCCGAGGCCGAAATCACCCGTCAATCTGATATTCGCAAGCTCTTGCTGAGTAAGGCGTTTGTAAAGTGAGTATTTTGGCTTCATTTGGGGGGCGTTTCTGGGAGGCTTTTCAGCGTTTTCTGGGCTGAAAATAAGAATTAATAGTTTGGTATTAATCGCTTATGTTCCCCATATTTCAGTGACCTAGATTTGATGAGACTTGGTGAAGAGCAAGAGCCATTCGACGAAATTATTGATTCTATGGCAGACCTTACAGCCGGCGACACTAAGTTCTCGGAAGCCGCACTTTCCTCAGATCCCGTCGAAGCCGCACCCAAAGAACAAGAGCCCGTTTCCGAAATCAGCACCTCATCCGAAGTCACCGAAGAAACCCTGGACGACGTTGAACAAGTCGAAGATGATGCTGTCGATGAAGCAGATGAAGTGGAGCAGCCACCTGAGGAGTTCGGGAACAACAAGAAATCATTGCCAGGAAGAAGACGGAAACGCGCAGGAGGAGCTTCGAAAGGCAGCGACACCAGTAATACGGAGCCGTTCGCGAATTACTGGGCCCGAGTAGGCGAATATGTCATCAACCGCTCGTGGCTGAATGACTACGGCGAGCAGATGGGCGAGGAAGCGGCCAAGAGCTTCGAGGCGAAACTTGAACTTGACCAGCCTCCAAGGATCTTGACTCCGGATAAAGACGGTCACAAGGACGTCTTCAAGGCCATGGATGAAGACGCGACGGGCTACGCTGATTGGGAATCGCTCTTCGCCAAGTTCTGCGAGCTTGTGCAGCAACTCAGTATGAGGCAACATGACCTGCTCATCACGCGATCATCAGTAGCTGGAAAATGCAAAGATTTCTTCAAAAAGGTACGTCGTTGTATTCATTATTCTTCTTAAATGCGTCTTTAGATCTCACGATGTGGCTACGTTCCTGGATTCCGCGTGGCTGTGGCTCCCACTGGCGACGCTGTGGTGACCGGGTTCGATAACGACGAGGAACCGAGTGCGAAGAAGCTCTGGTAAGTGCACGAAAGACTTTTTCATGCGGTCTCACAACGAAGTCGGAAGAATGCTTTCGAAAATGAAATTTATGCGCGGAATTTTGCCTAAAAACGGTTTGCAGCGCGAGATTTTGATTTTCCGACCGGTCCGCTATGGCCGGAATGTCGAAATGCTTTGGCTTTGATGTTTTTGTGTCTCGCAGACCAGCTTTTGTCTCCAATACCAGGATTATTGGGTCTGGCAATATTATTCAGCCGCAGTAGACAGACACGACCGTCTAGACAATTTTCTTAATTCTTGTCTCTTTCACTGCCTAATTTTCCTTATTTTCCAGCCCCAACCCCTCCGACATTGTCGACAAAATGGACTTCGCCGTGTACAACGAGAAGCCCATCGGCCACTCGTTGGTCCTTTCAAGAAACGCGCCCATCGCTGAGACGGAACCTTCGAGCAGTACGGACGAATCTTCATCCCAGACTGAAGATCTCAAGAATTTCGATTTCTTCTACAATTACGAAAACGACAAGAGACTGCTTGCGAAGAATGCCGCGAGGTACTACAAGGACGACCGCCAGATCATGAAGTACTGGTGGCAGCGATATCGCCTCTTCACGAAGATTGACGAGGGAATTTTGCTCGACAGAGGTATGTCTAGACTTTGCACTTAAATGTCTGATTTTATGCATTTCAGAGGGTTGGTTCTCAGTCACTCCAGAGCGCATAGCTGAACACATCGCGGATCGTCTCATTCAGGAGCCTGGCCGCGTGATCCTGGACGCTTTTGCTGGCGTCGGAGGGAACAGCATCCAATTTGCCCTTAAGGGTGCTCATGGTAAGGATTGGGGTCTGTCTGGGATAAGGTTGTCTAGACGATAATTTATCATTTTGAGCAGTTTGAAAAGAACGATTCGTGGTGATTCAGACATCAGACCTAGACGGAGATGTCTGCATGTTTTATTTTGACGTCGCCAGTGTTGTGGCATCGGTCGTAAAATGTCTGGACGTCTTTTGTCTCTTTTGACAAGTCTAATATCCCCACTTTTCAGTGATCGCATGCGACCTGGACCCCACTCGCCTGAAGTGCGCCAAGCGAAACGCAGAGATCTACGGCGTAGCAGACCAGATCACGTTCGTCCTCGGCAACTTCTTCCACGTGGCCAAGATGCTCGTCAAGCAGAAGCCCATCGACGCTGTTTTCCTGAGCCCTCCTTGGGGCGGCCCCTCCTACCTCAACAAGCGTGAATTCGACATCACCACGATGGTTCCCGGAGGAGTGGAGATCTTCGAAGCCGCCCAGGAACTCTCCCCCAACATCGCCTATTTCCTGCCTAGGAACACGACTGTCAAGCAGGTAAGCGAAGATCTGAAGTTCTAGACAGTGTGAGACTAGACATGGTGCGTCTGTCTACGATGGTCATTTGACGTTCCGTAACGCCGTGAGGTCGGTCGGTTCCGCGCTTCACTCCAGCCCTATCCTAAGACCCTGTTAACAGCGATCCTTTCAGCTCATGGAATTGGCCGGACCTAACGGAAGCTGCGAGATCGAGCACAACGTGCTGAACAAGAAGACCAAGGCGCTGACGGCGTACTACGGAGATCTGATCGCTTCGACGTCCGTTGAAGAGGAAGAGGAGCGGGAAGAGGAGGAGCAGTGATGCGACCCCTGGAAACCATGTTTTGTTAGAAGATACTCAGGCTGTTGTTTGTTGAATTAATACGCCTATGTAAAGAAAATAAACGCGGTTGTGGATCGGGGTTGTTTTTGGGACATGAGAAGCTTCGAAGAAGAGTCCGAAATGGCCGGACGGACGACACCAAACGATGGAGTATGGTTCTGAAGCGATGACCCTGAATTCCAAGGCAACGACAGTCGACTTCAGAGATTCGAAATTAGGCTTTTCGAATCGGCTTCTTCTGCTTTCCAGCTGCGAATCTACGGATCTCCAGGTTTCCACGTGACTCCCTCTTTGGTTTCCTTGTGAATCCTTCGCCTTAGGACTCATTTCGCGCATTGCTTTTCGTCATATAAGCCCGAATTTCCCCTAACCGCGTATTTCTCTTCCAGGAATCCCCACACACCCTCAAGATGACCGGCACGGAGCGCAAATCCTACCAGGTGAGTATTTTCAATCGACTTTTCGTTATCTAATCCGCCCGTTTTCAGAAATACTTCCCTCCAGATTTCGACCCATCGAAGATCCCCAAAGCGAAGAGGGAGAAGGTCTTCGTGCAACGCGTCATGGTTCCCTTCAACATGCAGTGCAACACCTGTAAGGAGTACATCTACAAGGGCAAGAAGTTCAACATGAGGCGCGAAACAGCGGAAGGCGAGTTTTACCTCGGGCTCAAGATCTTCCGGTTCTACTTCAGGTAAGCAATTTCTCCAAATTTCGAATTTCTAATCTCAATTTTTAGATGCCCGAATTGCCTCGCAAACATTTCTTTCAAGACCGATCTGGAAAACTGTGATTACCAGCAGGAACATGGAGCGACGAGGCTTTTCGAAGCCATAAAGCTGGTCCAACAGCAGGCGAAAGAAGAAGCGCAGAAGGAAGAAGAGGACTCGAAGGACCAAATGAAGATGCTGGAGAAGCGAACGAAGGCAAGTCGCGCTGAAATGGAGGCGATGGGTAAGTGTGGAACTTGGAAATCTGGGTTAACTCGGAATGATTTCAGGAAAACTCGAAGATCTCCAAGACCTTAGCCGCCGCAACGAACGAGTCGACGCCCTCGAAATTCTGGGCATAGCGAAGACAACCAACCAGCTGCTGAAGGAGCAGCAAGAACGCGATGAGCAGCTAATCCAAGAGATCATGACCAAGAAGAGGTCTCGCTTGCTGGAAGACGACGCTGATGAAGAAAAACCGGAAGAACCCGCAGGTCCCAGCGGATTGTGCAGCATGCCGAAGAAGGCAGTTCCCAAGGAATCGTCACAGAAAAAGATTCTGAAGGGAATGCTCGTGAGAAAGCGCAAGCTCAAAGAAGACGCGGCGCGGAAACCTGGAGAAGCGGCCACATCAAGGAAGAAGCCGAACGATCCGCCTCCCAACGCGTTGTCTTCGATTTGCGCTTATTCGGACAGCGATTCCGATTAGCCACGTTCGTTTATATTTTTACCCTTGAGGGTCATGTTTGAGAGTTCTATGCGGTGCAATAAAATGGTTTTCGGTTCTTCCTTTGAGCAGATTTGGGGTCAGCGCACCTATCCCGTACCCGACCGTCCGCTGTGAACCGTGAATCCGGAATGAGCATTTTCCAGACAGGCGACGATTTCAGACAGTCTCTATGTCTGATTCGGGCAGAGCGCTGTTCAAAGTGCAGTCTGTTTGAGACACAGACGACTCTGTCTGGCAATCGCCTTAAAAGGTGGCCTCGTCGCCCGTTCGCCGCATTCGGACTCCATCGACTGACCGATCGGTCGCTCTTGCCGGACTCCAACGACCTCGCAGACGCTCCTCACCTTTGCCAACAACCGCAAGGACGATGAGTCGCTTTTCGACAAGCACTCGCTCCAAGGGACGCTCCAAGGGCCTGAGCTCCACGAAGTCTGCCAACGGACTTCTCCGCTACCGCCTCACGGACTCCAACCTTCACCACGCCAAAACTGGTGAATATCTGGCCAATGCGCGCGCCAGCGGAGACATCCGGACCGCGGATATCCAAGTGATCCTGGAGAACAACGAGAAGGATTACATCCACTCCGTTGTTGGATTTGTCCATTCTTCGGTGATCCGAAAGGTCAGTTCTGATTTTTATGTTCGAATCTATCCAGTTTTTTCAGGAATTCGAGAAGGGCAAGCGTACGCCATTCATCATCGACATGAGCAAGTGCCGCGCCGCTTCCGTCAAGAAGGTGATCGACTGGATGTACCTGGGATCTGTCGACCTGGCAAGCTCCAACATCACGGCTCATCTGGAAGTCACTGACCGTCTGGGCGTCTCTGTTCTGCACCAGTGGCTTGAAGATCGCCTTGGGAAGATGGCGGCCAGCACCAAGAAGATGGTGTTCTGCATCAACGTCGTCACCGATCCACGCTGCGTCCACGTCACCAAGAAGACTCGTCAGTACGTTCTGAGCACCTTCTCCCGCAACTGCCGCTACCTGACTCGCCAAGATCTTCAACGCCTCAGTGCGAACGCCGTCGCGGTCCTGGTCTCCTGCAAGTGCAACGATTTGAGCGAGAAGATCCAGCAGATCAACTGCGCTCTGCTGTGGCTTGGCGATAACCAGAACTATGCCGAAGACATCATCAGCAAGGTATACGTTCCGAACATGAGTTCGGCTGACAAGGTCGGTTTCCGCAACGCTCTCCTGCAAGCGGTGAAGAGTTCCGATGGCGGCGAGACATTGGTCTCTGCTGACAAAGCCGGACATATCTTTGTGCGCACGAACGGCGACTGCTACCAGACGTGCTTCGTTGACTGCCGGTAAGTATCAATTTTAGCCTTTCTGAGCTCGTTTTCATTTGTTTCAGGTCGGATTCCCGCGAGTCTTCTGACTCTAACTGCTCTACTACTGGCCGTTACTACCTTACGAGCGTCCGCCACACCTACTCCAAGCACCGCTTGGCCAACAACAACGATCGCAGCAGCTTCAGCGAGGAAAGCAGGTAAGCTCCACTGGGTCTTTAGCAACCATCTTATGAAGCTATTTCAGCGTCGATCCGAGCGAGCGTCACCATCACAGCTGTCGCGTGACGAGCCACGCTCGTAGCCAGAGCCAGAAGCGCGATGGCAGCACTGTGAGCCGCCACAACAAAGGACCCTACCACGACTATTTGAGCTGCTCCAGCAAAACTGAGAAGCGTGGGAGTGGACGTAAGAGTTTTACCGCTGAGCAGGTCGACTTGCGTCGCCCGGCGAACCTCGGTTAGTTCTGGTCTTTTCGATTCTCTGACTTTTTTTCCGTTTTTCAGCCATGAACGTTCACTTCCCCGACAGCCGTAAGGGTGGCTTGGTGGAGCCTAAGAAGTATCAAGCAACCGGCACTGTCGCTGATTTGGACGCTTGTCGTCCTCGCAGCAGCACCCGGATTGGAGACACGCCTTACCCGAAGACCGGTCATAATCCCAGTTTCACCCAGTGGAGGGATGTTCCAAGTAAGCAGCTTTTCTCGAATTTTCCTTATGTAAGCACGTACGATTGCAGGTGAGCTCGCGCTCAACTCTCCCATTACTCCTAAGAAGTCGGCCGACCTCTTGAAAACGGCTGTTGTATGTCCTAAGGTTTCACTGCTTTATTTATCGGCCATTTTTCAGCCTCTGGAGCGCTCTGCCAGTAAGAACAGCCTCCACTCGAACAACTCGAGCGCTGTGAGCAGCACGTATTCCTTCGTCTCCAAGACTAAGAATCCTTCTGGAGGCGTGCAGCCGGCCTACTCCTCGATCTCAGTCCGGAAGATTCGCGTGGAGAAGGAGAAGCCCGCCAATGCCGAGGAGAAGGTGGACGACGGTGGGGAACGTTTGGCGATCTTGTCCAAGGTCGCCGACCAGTTGGACTTGGAGAACGGCCGTGGCAAGCACAAGTTGCACCTCAGTATGGTGAGACAGCTGAAAGAAGAGAACACCACGAGCAAGATCCAGGAGAAGCAAGTCGTCCAGTGACGAAGCTACCCGAAGCCATAAAACCTCGCCCTATATTTTGTGTACCCTTGAGTGCC
This sequence comes from Steinernema scapterisci, assembly GCA_000757745.1. NCBI lineage: Eukaryota > Metazoa > Nematoda > Chromadorea > Rhabditida > Steinernematidae > Steinernema > Steinernema scapterisci. The sequence goes on from KN167221.1 coordinate 12,189, forward strand.
TTTTGGGCTACCATTAAATGCGATTATTTAACACGTGATAACGATAGTGTTTATACAAGACCGGTACCTCTGTTAAAGACAACAATACGATATGCAAGGCTATAATACATGTCAGCGACGCATGGCCTTCACGGTCTTCATAACCTTGTCCATCAGGTATCCGCGGCGCTTCCCGTTGATCATCGGCTGGTCCTTGGACTGGAACGCCATCGTCGCGGGCTTCTTCATGATGGTAGGCTTCAACGGGATCTTCTGCTTCTCGCTGTCGTCCGGCTTCTTGTTGTTCTTCTTCCTCGGGGCGTCCAGCTGGGGTCCTTCCGTGCTCGGCGTGCTTCCCGGCAGCTTCTTCGCAGCGTAGGGGCAGACGTTGATGATCCTCGTCTTCGTCATGGCGTCCTTCTTCTTCTTTTCCGAGGCGTTCACTCGGGCGATGAACGCCTCCAAGCGCGCGTCGTCGCTGAGGTTCTTGGGCATGTTCCTTGCTGGAATGAACGCAAAGGTTTAGAATTTGTTGGAAAATGTGGCGACGCGAAAATAAGCGAAATGTATCCTAATAAGCATGCGATGTAAGACAAAAGTGCGAGGATAGCGAAGCCCAAAAAACGCAAATTGGAGAGTTATTCATAGGGGATGATTAGGATAATTGCAGCGAGTGCAAAGGTAACATTTCCAGCAGGCGAGGATATAGACTTGCGGGGCTAAGAACGCGCTGCATACTGGACCTGAGATGAGCAAAGAAGTCATATAATTGGCAGTGAACTGACGCGATTCTGAGCGCGTCTTGGGAGCATATGAAGAGCGGAATCGAGATCAAAATATTGGTTAGCGTTATCAGCAATAAATGGCTAATTTTGGAGCGCGCACTTCTAGTTTAGATCGGCTAAAATGTCCAAAAGTAGCGGCGAAGTAAGATACAACATTAGGTCAAGATGGCTATAGCCAAGAAACAATAAGAGTGACGCGAAAGTTGGAAAATCAGTCACAAATCCACGGATACCTTATACGGCTAGGAGGCAAGTTCTACGACCCACGCGCGTAAGACAATTGCAGCGCAACGCAGGGAATTCGGACCACTTAACAACGCAATCACCACAGCGCAAAGCAGTTCTGGCACACCCGAACCACAAGATTGCAAGCAACGCCCAGCTTGGAGACTTGTAGCGACCCTTAGAAGCCCGAGGCGCGAGGACAGTTTGGAGGTTGACTACAGAAACGCGAGCCAAGAAAGGAAACTAGCGCAGAGCGATGAATGGAGCAAGGAGCAGCGGAGCAAGAGCACAGCGGAGCACGACGCGGACGGACGAAGGAGGCGAACCGAATTCGAAAATCCGCCGACACAAGCAGTCGACTAATGAACCTCGCACATGTAACCCGAGGTCTCGGAGCGATTTTGAGTTGAGCTAATTTCAAATCGCTGGCGTTTGCAAGAGTTGAGACGGTGACTTACGGTGACTTGTTAGACTGTTGACTGGGAGAATGTAGGTTGCTGAAGGGTTTTCATGGTCGCGAGATTTTGATTACTTGGCTTTTGGCTGTGTTTAGAGGTCGGTGCGGCATAGAACATGCATGGAATTGGAACTCAAAGTTCAGAAAGGTTGGAGTGATATGAAGTTCGGCTGTGAACAGATCTCGAACCCATGTACCCATCAAAATGGTGTTGCGAAGATCAGTGGCGTTAGGTGTGCAGAGTCGGGTTCTAGTCTGTGTAAAAGGTCCACCGGAGAATTTGGTATGAGAGGCTAATGTTCCCAAGAGCAACACTTTGAAGACTGTTGGAATGGTGTTTTCCAAAATCTTGAAGCTGTTTGAAGCAGACATAACCGCCAGAGCTTGAAAGATGACAAAACGAGATGCCTGGATCTCTTGAACCTTCCGTTCCCGCTGATGCTGTATAACCTCTTGGAGCTAATGGACAACCTGGATCTGTCGGTGCAGGTCGTCGAAGAATTCTAGGCCTTACTGTTGATGCATCTTTCCGTGGCCTATCTCAAAAGTCTACCGGCGGAAGTTTCAGACGCCCAGAAATCTATGACTCAAATCATTTCTTCCATCAGCTCCACCCGCAAGCTTCTCAATCTTCTCAGACGAACCTGGGACTTCAAGACTCTTCGTTACGAGCTTCAGACCAACCTGGGCAACAGTTTGCTTGATCTCACCCGGATCCGTCAGAAACTGGCCAATCTAACGCTGCAGCACCAACGTACGGTAGTGGGATTGGATAAGGCTATGGAGGAGGTTACCAAGATTGGGAAGATTTCGGCCATGGAGTGGCAGAAGTCCTTGTCGAATGATGGCCCATTCTGTCCCAAGGACTTCGAATTCTTTGAAGAATTTGACCGATGCGTTGGATTCTTCGAGCTGGACAAGTCCGCGAAGTTTAAGACACTAGATGACGTTTATGGAGATTGCACCAGGAGAGGAGCCGTGCCAATCACGATTCAGAATAGCGAGCAAAACCGGCGCATTTGTGAGTGTGAATAATGTTCCTAATTTGTTTCACTGTGTTTCTACTCTGTTTTAGTAAAATTGGCACAAGATTCTAAAACGAATGGAACCCTTATTGGATATCATGCTCCTCAAAAAAAAGAATTTTCCTTGGACAACTTTGTCTGGTACGACCAGTCTGTGAAAATGACCAATTTCACATATTGGCACTGGAACAACAAGAACAGTTTACCTGGCAAAGATTTGTGGTTTGCCGCAATTCCAACAACACATGGACCATGGTGGACTTACGATGGGTGGAAGACCGCCTGGCCTAGAGAGTTACCATATTGGGCTTCTTCAGTCGCATGCTCTAGTAAGTTGAAGAAGATAAAGATATTTGCAAATGTCAGACTTCAGTACACTCTCAGCCCTGCAAGAACTCTTGGAACTACTTCCACCACGAGACTGGATTCTGCTGCCCTTCGGGTTCCGCCTACGAGCCCGAATTCGAGGACTGCGTCAAGCTTGTTCAGGTTCCCGGAACTACGCGTTCCCAAGCCGACATCAACGGCATCTGTGCTCAGCAAGGGCTGACCACCGCCGTGGTCCAGACCCAGGCTCAGAACGACGCTCTCAAGAGGACCCTCGACAGCAACGACGGAAATGGAGCGGCCCTTCTTCTCGGGACGCTGGATACTATCAAGGACTCTTATTCTACGGACGGATTCAGCCAGTCGGATGGCTCCAAGCCCGGCTTCACGAACTGGAACTCGTTTGAGCCCATAACCTATGAATCTGACCTGGGACGTTATGTGGCGGCGATGGTGAAAGGATTTGAGGGGAAGTGGTTCGCCCTAAGCTTGGATTTCTTTGTTGCCGACTTCAAGAGATTGATCCCTTGCTCTGGTCAGTTTTTCTGAACACTTTCACGTAACTTAAGGCAACTTTTAGGACGCGCTGAAACTGCTTCTTCATTCCCAGTCACCAAACAAGCATTTTCAGAAATAGGTATCGGATCGGCGAAAGCACATGTTTTAGCCTATTGACCATTTGTGACTTGAACTCAGATATATTATACCTAAGCCTTTTTCAGAAAACGATGCCTTCTTCAAATGCCATCCCGAATTTACCTACAACGTAGTCTTCAAACAATGCTTGATGATAGAATACTTTGGGAGATACACCGACATTAACGAGAACACTGATGTCCTCGGCACATGCGGTTTTTTCCAGAAATCTGCGGCAATTACAATTCGGAATGAGGAGGAAAATAACAAACTTGGTTAGTTTTCGAAACTGAACCCGAATAACTCAGATCTATTGTTTCAGTTCGCGTCATGAGAAACTCCACAGTTGGCTCAGCGGTTATCGGTCTCCACTTACCCAAGAACAAGAATCGGTCAGAAGAGAACTTCGAATGGGTCAATGGAAACAGTTCCTACAGAAACTGGCACGAAGGAGAGCCAAACATTGGTGGTTTCACTGAATCGCAGCCGGAAATGTATGTCGCCCTTACGGAAGGACGTTGGAAAGTTACTGCCTATAATTATACGGTGGACAATATAATGTACATTGCTTGCGCGACGGAGCCTTATACTTGGTTGTTATAATTTTGACTGAATTCCATGTCATGATCATTTATTGAAAGAACTAAATTTAAAGAATGCACTACTTATTGCCATTATTATGTCATTGAAAAGCTTCTTTTCCCCCATTTTAGCCCCTTAGTATCCAGGAGCAGTACGAGGAGGAGGACAATGGTCACAACCTCCGCCAGTTCCAGCAGGGCCAAGTTCTCCAGCTGATCCAGGTTCGCCATCTTTGCCAGGAGCACCATCCTTGCCTGCATCCCCAGCGGGTCCAGGAGGTCCGGGTTGTCCTGCGCCAGCAGTTCCAGGCTGTCCGTCAGGTCCGGGAGGTCCAGCTGGGCCGGGAGGACCGGCAGGTCCGGGAGAACCAGGAATCTCGGTGATCTTTCCTTCAGGTCCAGGTGGTCCTTTCTCTCCAGCAGCTCCGGGATTTCCGGCCGGTCCCGCTGGTCCTGGTTCTCCTGGTCCGGATTTGCCGTCTTCGCCGTTCTTGCCGTCAGGCCCCGCTGGGCCTGGTTCTCCTTTAGGTCCTGGGCCGCCGGCGGGTCCGGGAGGTCCAGCTGGGCAGTCAAAGCAGAAGTCGTCTGCGGATGGAGCGGCTGGGGCTTCTCCGTCAGCTCCGGCGTCTCCGTCTTTGCCTGGGGATCCGTCATTACCTGAAAGTTGTGGCTACCGTAACCCTGCATCTAACCTAGTAAGTACCTGGCTTGCCATCAGCTCCAGCAGGTCCAGGAGGTCCAGCAGCTCCAATTCCACAGCTGCAGCAAGATCCTCCTCCTCCACCGCCTCCAACACTTGCTGGGGCACTTTCCACGGCGGCGGCTAGAAAGTCCAAGTTTTACTGGGTTACGGTAGAAGGAACTTACAAGCAGCAGGGCCGGGTCCGGCAGTCTCAGATGTACCTGATGGTCCTTCTCCAGCTCCAGATCCGCCGGCTAAAATTAGAGAAACATAGAGGGTTACGGTAGATGCAGGCTAAAAGACTCACCCTCATAGTTAGCAGCCCCATAAGCCCTGTTCAGGACTTGTCTCTTGACACGTCCAGCGCCTCCCTTGATCCTGTCATACTGAAATCCGAAACCTTAAGCTTTGTTCATGGTTTCCCGACCTACCTTAGCATACTCAGCGAAGAGGTTATCCGTGCGATGATGACAGAAATCCATCTCAAGCTGAAGCGACGTCTGGACATACTGCATATAGTTGTAGACTAAAGGGACGAAAATAATCGCGGTGAGAGTGGCCGCCGTCGAGACCAGAATACCCAGAACCGCCAAGCGCCGAGTGCTCTCAGCCTCCTGCATAAGCGTCTTGGGGTCTTTGTCTTCCATCTGTAACAGAGAGAGCGAAATGACGGCGTGTGAAAAGACAGAAAAAGTGATGAATGAGATTGTTATATGAAGGTCGCGCCTATGCGGGGCTGCGGCGTGAATTCTGGGTCAGTGATATGATCGCTTTTTTATGCTCGAGAATAAACTTTTCGCTTATTTGTTGCGGGGAAACTGGTTTTGGGGGAGGTGAAAGGGTGTTAATGGGGAAGGGGGAGACAATTTCGGGATCGACTGGGAGGCCATGGGCAGGAAAGGCTTTGGTTTGACTGCCCAGCTGGACCTCCTGGACCCGACGGTTGCCCAGGACCTAGAGGAGAGCCAGGCACAGCAGGGTGGGCAGGAGGGGCAGGAGGGGCGAGATATGGGATAATCGAGTAGAAGCCTTAGCCGGAACTGACGGCAAACCAGGCATTAACTAGGCTAGATGCCGACAGAGAAGCTCCTGCTGCCCCTGCCGGAGATGACTTCTGCTTTGACTGCCCGGCTGGACCTCTCGGACCTAGGGCCTATAGGAGAACCAGGCTCAACCGGGCCGCCTAAGATGAAGAGCTCGGTCAGAAGAGCCTGGACCAGCGTGGAACTCCCTGAGCTGCTAGAGAGAAACGACCGCTAGGGCCCAAAAGAAAGCTTAACGAGATGCCAGGATCTCCTAGTCCTACGGGTCCCCCTAGCCCAGCTGGACCTCCCGGACCTGAGACAACGAAAACAGGCTGATCCACGCGCTTCCAGAACTCTCCCGAAATCCTTCAAACCACAACCGAAAGTCTAAGATCCCCAAGCTTTGATTCTGAGAACCCTTAAAAACAAAATCAGCACACAGACCCAAAATCCCGAATCCAAAACACACCACCGTGTTCATACGACTGTCTCAAGAACGCCGATCCTTTAAAGGCCTCAAACGGAACAATAATCCAGCTTTCCAACAATAATTAGTCCCGCGATAAGATGCTCTTAGATATGACCGATCGCCCTATCTCCGCTCAATTGACCATTGTCCGAAATAGGCTTTTATATGAACTAAATCGTTTTCGTGGACCCTCTCCCCCTCTCTCTCTTCCCGTCCCATGCTTCCCCAGGCTGTTGTATTTCTCACACACACAGACACTAGTTCTTCTTATCAGGAACGCCGCACGCTTTCTGCGCGTTTTCCCCCAGGAACGCGGCGAACTTGAGCGGCGGCGGCTGCAGCGACGACGACGGCGGGAGCGTTAGTTATCTTGATCGCTCTCATAAAACATCCATTCCTCCTCGACGGATCCGATAAGAAGAGAACCCGTGTTTTCAAAAACGGCTGTTTTGATTGTGATGAATCTTGTCGAATTACACGCTGAGAACC
>KN167221.1:28762-41106 GCA_000757745.1 Steinernema scapterisci
GGAGATCCATGTTTAGCAATTCTACAGCTGCCTAATTGACGCTATTGCGCTTAGAATGTTCTTACGTTTATCAGTCTGGCATGTACGCGAAAACTTGGAAAACAATTAAGAGACTTATGTGCTACGCGAGAATACCACGAGTTTACTTGGAAGTGGATTTGTCGACTTCCAAGAAAGCGGGTGGAAAAGTAAGCTGAAACTGGCAACGTTAAGCCACGAATAAGCAGATTCATGCATCAGCATAAAAATCTTCATTTTTCACTTTCTAGGCGGCCACTTGGCATCCCCTCATTAAACATTCTGCAAATGCAGCTTTCAAAATATCAATTGACCGTTAAAATTGGCTGCTTTAAACCCATTTTCAATCTAGCTTATCGTCTTAGAGGCCTCCAGTGCTTCCAACATGAGGTCTTTCTTATTTGCTGGCATTCTGCTTTTGCAGCTCATTTCTGCTTATGCCGAAAGCACACCAATGTCCCTTGTTAAATCCTGCAACCAGGGTAAAGTCACCGTTACCTGCAAGGACAGTGATTCTGCAAAGACCCAGAAAAGCTGTATTGTTGAGGTTGATGGTCAACCTATGCAGCGGATCAACTGGAATGTGGATCTTGTGAAAATCTCAGGTAAGACACGACCTTAGCTTTAAGTGTGCCTAACTTAGTTCAGTAGATCTGACACATGAAGACCTTACCACGGTTCTCGAAAACCAGAAACTGCTTAAATTCAATGCCTGGCAACTTCTTAAAACCCGGTTTGATGATTGGATTCTCAAGCTGAAAAAGAAGCAGAGAGAGGAGCTTGACGCCGAGACAAGACTTGAGGAAGCCTACAAGAAGAAAGAGGAGACTGAAGCTGAGATTGCAGAGCTCCATAAGATCCTTAACATTACTGCTCCTGATCAGTGTATGCCAGCAGGTCTGCTTTTGATTGTAGCCTTCACCCTCCTTTTGGCTATTTTAGGAAACTTGTGTCCTGAAGGCTACAGCCTTACTGAGAGCCACTGCTGTCATTCTGGCTTTGTCTACAAGGAGTCTTTTAAAAAGTGTGTCGGAATCTTCAAAATCGCTATGGGACCTACACCAGCTACAGCTGACGGTGTTTGGCAAAACTGCCCAAAAGACTCTCAGCCCGTGACAGTTGTCAATCAGAAGCAAAACGAGGATATCGGTAACATCTACCAAAAGGCTCTCAATTACACAATTTGCCAATTTTAGTGAACCATTTCATAAGCCTGAATACCAACTCTCACGGCTTCGTCATCGGCCTACACATCCCCATCGGCAAACCTATGCACGAAGACAACTTGCAGTGGGCTGATGGAAACAATTCCACCTATCGCTACTGGCGTGAATTAGGTCCATACTACTTAAACGATTTTCCAAGAAACACAGAAAACTTCATCGGTGTTAATGCGAACCCAAACAAACAACAGATTCCGCAGTTAGGTCGATGGAATCCTTGCATATATGACATGCATCTCCAAAGCGAGGGATTCTATGATTACATTGCTTGTGCTGGAGATGGACCTGAAATGCTTAACTAGTGAGTGTTCGAAATGAGTGTACAAAATAAATTTTAAAGGAAAGAGATTACGGTAACTTTGTTGCGTTGTTCTCGGGTGAAAGCGGTGGTTGGGGCGGGGCTTGCCCTCCGAGCTTTCTTACCTGAAGTCCCCAGACTTCCTTCAATTCCCCAGACTGAGGTGCATGTACACGGACAAGCAATTTCACAACTTCTCTTTCTGTGAGGCAAGAAATACAGTCAACATTAAAAGAGGGGTTTACAAGCGCGTATCGCGGTCCTCGGCCGAAGAACACAAAACGGTGGCCGTGGCTAAGGAAACGGTGGCGAATGCTCCAGGACCAGTCTTTGTTTCTGAGCACTGGCCACTCTGTTTGAGTATTGGTCACCCTTCCTGGGTCTTAGCCACCCTTATCAAGCCTTGATCACCGTTCCCAAGTCTAGGCCACCGTTTCTAAGACTGGCCACGGTCAACATTTCGGACATGGTTACCGTTTAGTACCGTCCACAGCGGCCACCTCAGCCATTCGGGCAATCTTCTAACAGTGCGGCACGCAAAGCAATTTTGCAAAAATTGCAGATTTAGCAGACGAGACGAAGCTGTGACCGTGAATCCAAAATAGACTTAATGAGCAAATTTAAAACAATATTAATTTGCAGGCCATCAGACATTCCTATTTCTCCGCTTTCGCCCCTTAAATTCTGCAAAATTGTTCGCCCTTTTCCAAAGGTTAATGGAATAACAATGAGCTTCTCCTGCTTATAAGCCCACTCCCAGCCCATACAATCAGTTCAACCTCGGAGCCCAAGATGGAGCTTCGTCTTCTCGTCGGAGTTCTTCTCCTGTTCTCTCTTCAATCCACTTCCGGATTCTCCTTCCCGCAATGCCGAGCCAAGGACTTCTCCGGGCACATGCTCTTCGGAATCCGCAATGGTCAGCTCGTCTACCATCAGATTCAGAACCGCGACGGACCCATCGACGCTGCGAAGATCAACTTTAAGACTTTACACGTTCCGACCGTCATCCACGCCTATGGTAGCTATAAGCATCTGGCAACGCCGGCATTGGGAGTCAACTGGGAGCACAAAACCGTCCAGTTCTACTACCAGACCAATGACAGCAACCGTGATCTGCCCGACAAATCGGTTAGTTACAGTATCCCGCTATAGCAACCCTTAACCTCTCCGCTTTTAGATGTCCTGGTTCCAATACGGGGAGGCCGCATTTCAACTCTATGGCGCTGCGGTCTTACTGGACAGTCAAAGCAACTGGCTAGCTGGACACGAAGTCCACGTCGTCTACACCAGAAACCAGAATTCCAAGCTTGCGTTTTCGGCTTTCGACTTCAACCCCAAAACGAACGCATTCCGGGCTATTTACCCTGAGGAGGCAAGTTTCAATCTAATCCATCTTGGCTTAGTTACAGTTTCAGAGCAAGGAAACTCTGAACCGTCAAAAGGCCTACGAGAAGGTCTATGACTACGCCACTGACACGATCCTTTCGAGGGGAGGAGTGGACCGATTCACTGGGATCCTGACAATCAACAACGGAGACAAGATTGAGGCCAGCTACCTTGACTCAAATATGGACAAAATCGCCTACGTTGCTAATGTCAAGTAAGACTCAATTGGTTAGATTCTGAGATAACCAAACCTGTTTAGTGGTCATCGCTGCACCTTTGGAATCCTCCCAGTGTCCACTTTCCAATTCTTCCATCTTGTGGACATTGGCCGTATCTTGGTTCCTAAAAAGCCAAAAAAGCAAGACTGCACGGAAGTGGAGTCCACGCTGGATGATACCAAAAAGGACCTAAGAGAAACCAAAGGAAGGCTTGATTTTGCTGAAAGCGAGTTGAGCAAAGCCAACGACAAGGCCTCAAAACTAGCCAGGACTATCCAAAGTCTCGAGCAGGAGGTGAAGCATGCCAAAGATGATAAGCGCAAGTTGAAATCTCAGCTTCAGGAAGCCTTGACTAGTAAGTGTTATGACTCAAACACCCTTTTTCAAATGCCTGTTTAGTCCCAGAGACCTGTCAATTCACCTCGGACGAGCCCGTCGACGGAAACTGCTGTCCTCACGGATTCGTCTACAAGAGATCCTTCGGGAAATGTGTCGGAATCGCCAAGATCGTAAACACCTCTCCGCCAGAGACTGTCGATGATATTTTCGCCAACTGTCCCGATGGTTCCGAGGTGCTGACAATTCAGAATTCCACTCAGAACGAGGAAATCAGTAAGTGGTTGCAAAAAACGAAAAACCCTAAAGAGTCCTTATTAAGTCAGCCACTTCCATAAGGTCCAATTGGGCCGCCACCGAGGCTTCGTCATTGGCTTGCATATCCCCATTGGTTCGGCGCTCAAAACGGACAATTTCATTTGGTCGGATGGTGACAAATCTACATATCGTCCATGGGAGAAAGCCCTAGAAACTCCATTTGCTGCGCACGGCAACGATGAGAAAAACTGGGTCTGCACCTACACCTACAACAACATTGACGAGTGGTTTGCCTGCAACTTTGAGAGGCACATCCAGGCTAACGTCGGCTTCTACGACCGCATTGCGTGCAGTGCTAAGGCTATTGGAACCGTCAAACGAGGTAAATTCTCTTGTAAGAAATCCCGAAACAACCTTTTCTTAGGAGACACGGTCTGCAAGGAAAACCCGGAGAAACCCGTCGACGGGAAATGTTGTCCAGCCGGATTCGTCTACAGAAAGTCCTTTGGAAAGTGTATCGGAATCTCTCGAATTGTGGACAAGACACCTCCAAACTATGTCTCCAAAGTTTTTAATGACTGTCCCGCTGGATCTCAAGTCATAACAATCAAGAACGCTGAACAAAACAAGGACCTTTGTGAGACATTTTCAAGTTTTACTTTCTAGCTAAATCTATGTATTTCAGACGCGCATTTCAAGACTGTTAAGCTCACCCGACACATAGGATATGTCATGGGCTTGTACATCCCCTTCGAAACCGAACTCAAAGTTGAGAACTTCCGCTGGAGCAGTGGAGAGACCACATCTTATTTCCCCTGGGAAAAGGGAGTCTTTAACAACTCGGGCGACAAAAAGAACTGGGTTTGCTACTGGCGGGGCGTCTGGTTTGCCTGCGACTTTGAGACCCGTCTTAAGCCGAATTATGGACGCTATGACAGGATTGCGTGCAGCGCAAATCCTGTGGGAGCGGTTACTTTTGCCTAAGTTTTGGGATCTATGAAATTAATAAATCAGCATCAAAATCTGGAGTCAGAGTATCAACATCAACAGAGAAACAAAGCTTCTAGCTCGAAGCCACAGAACACCCAATATACAGTATATGCTTTAAGACCGCTTCGACGTCGATGTCTCCCCAGAGACCTTGATAAGAGCTCTGAAGATTCCACCATGATCGACCAGTCAATGACGCCACAAGACGTTCCGCCACTGCGTCTCCAAGATTGTTTCCTTTATCGTTTTCAGACTCACTCAGCTCGTTATCCTGAGCCTCGTTTTCTATTGTCACCGCCACGGAGCCAGCCAGGCTTCCACAGGTTCCTAAGACATCAGATACAGTCTTGGCCTGGTCTCCAATCTTGATCACTTGAAGACACTTGTCAAAGACGCTACTGTAGGTAAACCCATCCGGACAAGACGTCTTCAGGTTAGACTTCATGGTGCAGGCGATGTGCTGGATGTCAGAATGGACATTGGCAGGCTTCAGATCTACCCATCGACCGCCAAGGACTGGGTTCATTCCTGCCGCCACAAGTCTCTCATCGATTCGGTCAATGCCATGACCGACGTAGACGTTGTTAGGCTCTCCAGGAACCCAGTTACGGTAGGTAGAGTCAGAGCCATCGGCCCACCGGAACGCTTCTGGAGACCATTCAACGTAGTCAGGGATGTAGAGGCCACTGATCACTCCAAGGTGATCTGGACCGGCTTTCTCGGCTAGGAGTCGACCTGAAAAAGGGACAAATTAGAGAATGAGTCTTAGCTACCGTACCCAATTCCTTATTCTGCTCGTCACTGTTTACGGTAGCCGCGACTGCTGATAAAGCCGTGCAGGCACCCAAGACCAATCTCGGCGTGGTGGCTTCGACAGGATTTACAGGAACGATTTGAACACACTCTCCGAAGACCTCGTTGTAGTCAAACCCAGGCAGGCAACTGTTGGGAGGCGGATCGGGACAGAAGGATTCATAGCCACGAGCCCAGCCGTGCTGTGGGACTGGAATTTGAGGCTAGAGAACGCCCATGAAACGTAGCTTCCTACCCATGCAAGCAAGATAGACATATCTGACGGCCGATTTTAGACTGTAGTCGCCCCACTTGCCGTCTTCGTCAAGTTTCACGAGAGCGAAAATTTCCGGGTTTGCAGGATCTGCTCCATTCGGTTCTTGGGGGGCCCAGTTTCTGTAGTCAGTCGCCAATCCTGTGATCCACTCAAACGAGTCCGGGTGCCAAGGCTTGTGTTCGCAGACTTGGAGTCCTATGGTAACCCTGTCGTCCTTGACACCATGGTTCTTGGCGAATTTGACTAAAATGGGTTAACTGGAGATTGGAGCTGGAGATTATACTTACCTAGTTCGTTGTTCTCCTCTTGGTTTCTAATGGCCATAGGAATGCCATTCACCCTATCGCAGTAATCGTTCAGCTCTTTCTGAGTCTTGGTTTCCTTGTCTATGGTCACTATCCCTATGCAGGTTTCAAAGACGGAGTTATGTTCCATCCCCTCTGGACAGCATTTCCCGTTCGAGTCAGGGACCCAGTCAAACTCGCACATGACAGGAGGCGGCTCGGGACAGAAGAATCCATAGCCACGAGCCATTCCGTGCTGTGGCACTGAAATTAGAGACTTAGATTTAACTGTGAAAAGTAAATTCCTACCCATGCAAGCGAGATAAACATATCTGACGGCCGATTTTAGACTGTAGTCACCCCACTTGCCATCTTCGTCAAGTTTCACGAGAGCAAAAATTTCCGGGTTTGCAGGATCTGCTCCATTCGGCTCTCGGGAGGCCCAGTTTCTGTATTCATTCCTTGAACCCGTGATCCATTCAAACGAGTCCGGGTGCCAAGGCTTGTGTTCGCAAACTTGGAGTCCGATAGTGACTCTGCTGTTGTCAACACCGTGAACCTTTGCGAAACGGACTGAAAAGGGTTGACTTTGGAGGTTGAGATTGTCCTTACCCAGCTCGTCGTTCTCCGCTTGGCTACTTATGGCTAAAGAAATAGCGCCTGCCTCATGACAGTGATCGTTGAGTTCTTCCTGGGTCGCGGTTTTGGGGTCAATGGACACAATTCCTATGCAGGTCTTAAAGACGGAGTTGTATTCAAGCCCCTTTGGACAGCATTTCCCGTTCGGATCAGGGACCCAGTCAAACTCGCACATGACAGGAGGCTGCGTAGTCGGCTTTTTGGTAGTCGTGGTGGCTTTTGTGGTTGGTTTGGGCATTAGGGCTAAGGAATTCTACGGTCAAATCCAGGATTCAAAATTTTGATCTTACTGGTCTGCTTCCTTAGCATCTCTTCCAACTCCCGCTTCTTCTTCTCAGCTTCTTCGGCCTTTCTCTTCGCTTCTTCTAGCGCGTCTTGTTCCATCTTTAAACGTCGCATATCTTCCTCAAGCTGCCGCTTTTTCTCAGCTATCCTCCGTTTGAGCTCTGCAATCTCTTCTTTGGTCTTCTTTTGGCTCGCCTGTCGTCTATTACGGGATCCGTCTTTGCGGGTAGATTCTGCAAGTTCTTGGACCAGAACTATCAGATCTTCTTCTTCAGCCCTTATTTGGTCCATAAGGGAATTGACTTTGGCTTGCATCTTGTGGACGGCTAGATTTGTCTTTAAAACGTCGATCTTAGCGTTGGAGAGTTCTTCCTTGGTCTGATTGATGCCAGTCTGGTTTTCTGAGGTAAGATTTTCTTCAGTTTGGCGAATAAAGGAGAACTCTAAAATTCGCAAATAGGTAAAAGCTAGCTGGCTTCAAATTAGAACTTACCTGGCGTAGATGACCAATCCGAAAGTCCTAAAGTGCATCCTAAGAGAAGCGTAATAGCCAAACAACAAATAAATTCAGATCTCATGATTTACATAACAGGAATCACCAAAGACCTGTCACGGAAACGTTGAGCTTATATGAAATTAATGACCTTTTGAAGTCTGCGTGAAGTCAACATTATCTCCTAATTCCCTGCATCCCCGAACCACCCGCATTTTTCATACTCCCGAGTGACTTTTTCATGTGCGCTTGTCTTCAGCAAAGTCCATTTTTCGTTCCAGCGGTTCCGCTCGACTCTTTCAAAAAATACTAAAGTGTTGATTTCTCTTTGTCACCAAATTTTGTGTTTATGACCCAATCGGGGTCATCAAATCTCTGCAGACGGACGTCCGACCGGTTTTTCCCTGTTGATTCTGATCGCTCTTGTCGCTCGTGTCACACGTTTCACACTCGCCGGGAACATCAATCAACGGTGATTAATCGAAGGGGGCACAATACGGGTGGCCCAACATGCGTCACATCTTATCTATGCCACATGATATCCAGTGATCAAATCAGATTTGGATTCTACGTGCATGTCACTAAGATCTTGCAACAAACTTGCGGCACCGTTGTGAGTCAGTTGTTCACGCAGCAGCGCGTAGCTCAGTGATTTCAAACAGGCGGTTCGGCACTTTTAAGCGTGAAATCAAAAAATGCTCCGCCGTCGAAGAGTTCTTCGTTCGTCGGCATTAATCAATCCTCGTCCGGAAGCGAGTTTAATCTTCCTGATCGCCGAAACAGACGTTTGGCACGGGGTTCCAACGCCGATTTCTCAGCTCCGTGTTCCTTTGCTCACTATTCACCTTTGCGTTAATCGGGTCTTTTACGATGACCAGCTTAAGCTCAATTAAGATCTAAATTTCAGAACTCCCGAGCCAAAGATGGAGTTCCGCCTTCTGGCCGGAGTTCTCCTTCTGCTCATCCTCGAAACCGCCTCTGGCAAATTGCCACAATGCCGTGCCTAAAGTACGCGGATCACGAAAAGCGAGAGTTAACGTAACAGCTCAAGGAGGCACGTGAGTCGAACGAACCTGGTTAGTTCTGCACCCTCCGAACTCAATCTTAATCCCTTCAGAACCTGAACCGACGTTCCAACAAAAACTCGACAAAGCCGAAGATCAACTCAAAGATGTGCAGGGAGTTATCGCTCAGGAACAGGCGGAAGCCGATCTGCTCGAGGAGGACATTGCTCTTATAAACTTGCGACTTCAGGAAGCCTCCGAAAACGTTTCCTTGATTACATACTACGACAATAAGAAGACCCTACTGACCGAAACTGACCGCCTTCGTAAGATTGAACTTAAAGCTGCGAACCGTGAAATCCAGCGCCGTTTCAAACAAAGGGAGTTGTTGATGTTTAACTCGTACCATGATCTCGAAGTTCAACGGAACGTTTGGTTCCAGGAAGTTCATGAGATCAAGTTGAGTCGGACTCTGCGCCTGGAAACGCTTAGCAGACTCCACAAGAAGCAAGCCATAATTCAAGGCAATATACAGCTCTTTGAAAGTAGGTTCTCAAGTCCAATAGGTTCATTCCCAACAGCGAAAATTTCAGAACTTCAAGACTTCTTCAAGTGCCCACCCGAATTCTCCTACAATGAGGTCTTCAGCCAATGCCTAAGGATTATCTCCTTGTCACATACAACCGTTGATGCCGTAAATTTCATAAATCTGACGTTATAACAATCTGGAGCGAGCGAGAGAACAAAGAACTTGGTGAGTCTTTCATACATTTAAGTACGTGAAATTCTTTTAGTCCGTGTCCTGACCACTAAGAATGTCCCAGACGTTTTCATCGGTCTCCACATTCCGAAGGGCAAGAAATGGGCAGAGGAGAACTTCAAGTGGGTCAACGGAAACAGCTCCTACAGAAAGTGGCAAAGTGGCGAACTCAACAACAACACTTATGTCGGCGCAGAACTGGAAAAGTATACTATTTTTGATGAGAGCGGAGGATGGTTTGATGCGAATACCAAGTATGCGCTTGACTACGTTGAACACATTGCTTGTATGAGCGAACCTTACAGTTGGGTGTCTCATATCTGGAATTGGTAAACTACAAGATGCTATAAATATGACCTGTGCGTCTGAGTCTTACAGTGTGTTATGATTATGTATTCCAAAAACAGAATTAGAAGAATGTCGGCTTTGTCAGGAAAGGCTTCAAGCATGTCAGGGTGATTCAGGCACCGTAAGATCTAAGCTTGCGAAAATGCCTAGAAAGTCCATGCCTAAGGAACCGGCTGGATCCGGATCCCGAGCTTTCGCAAACTTGCTTTCAGAAGTCAATAATAGATTCTAGAATGACACCGGCAGATCCAAGTCAACTGGGCCAACACTGTCATTGTCCCAGATTCCCACCCTGAATCACTTTCTGACCTCCATGGACAAAGATCATCTACACCTTCTCTCGCAAACTGAAAAACGTGCAATTAAAGCTAAAATCCCATCTTTTAGATTTTCGATCTTCAGAGGTTTACTGCACAGAGAGCACTTTCCAACACGGCCGTTTACCACTTTAACTACTCGTCATTATCCCCTTTCACGTAGCCTAACCATACAAGCTGATGAGATTCCCCGTAACGCACTTTGTCCCTCGAAATTATTAAGTTTACGCGTTCCTAACAAGCAAACACCACTCGGTGTCTACATGTAAGAAGTGCGATCTACAACATTCCAACCGCTCTATTCCCTTAAAGCTAAGATCAAAATTAAGGTTGCCGTGTTCTATCGGTAATTACACTTGGATAACAACAAGTGACGGTTGTGAGTTGGCGCTGTTAGGCTGCTTTAGGAGGTGTGCTGACTACACTTCTTCATGGATTCCGAAATACTCGTTCCTGTGCTTGTGGGAGTCAGCTATTTACTAGTGTCCTTTGTTTTCCTGGTGCTGAATACTTTACTTTATCTGGTTTGTCGGCGGAAGGAGTACGACACAAGTATCTATCGGATCATAAGACATATTTGTCTCGTTTCGAATGCCGAGTTGTCGGTGTTTTTCATAAGCAGCTTTATGACGATCTTTCAACAAGAATTCTCTTTTTGGTTGATGAAGGTATGTGAAAAATATTTAACCAAATTAGCATACAGGAAGTTTTACAATCAGCGATCCCCAATCAGGATATTTTCTTAAGTATCTATCCTACTAATTAGACGGAATTCCCTCTGGAAAATGACCTTAAAATTCCCAGAGTTCTCAAATTTTCAGAAGCCTGCACGGCCCGCGAACTCTTGCAAAACCGGCAACGTTTGCCCCCGCTGACAATTAGCCTTAAAAACTGCTTTTTAAAAGTCGTAGAACCTTAGGAAACCGAGAGCTAAAAGCTACGATCACGCTTTGTACTGTTAGCAGAATCCCCAAGGAGACGCCAACGCGAATAATGGTTTTTACCCAGAAATGGCAGTTGCACGTTCTAGATTAGGAGATCGGCTGTCAATGAGGACAACGGTTGTTGTGAAACATAGCAGGTTCACAAAGATAGAAATGAAGCCTATTTCTCAAAATGGAATCCAAGAAAATTAAGCGGTCTCCAGTTGAGCTGCAAACTCAGAACACGGGAACCACGGTTCCGGTTCCGCAAAAAACCAATGTTGGCCTTCATTCCTGAAAATAACATTTCTGCTTATGTATTTCTAAATGCCCACATTTTTAGATCTGCGGCGCTCTACTCCAATCCTGCTGGTTCCTCTACTTAGGCCTCTCCTTAACACTAGCCTTGGACCGTCTCTTCACATTCTTACATGTCAAGAGCTCAAGATTGGGCCAGTTTGTGACATGCTTTATCTTAATTTTCACATACCTGGCGACCGCCTGTAGCATCGTTCTTCTCCTCCTACCCAATTTCGGATTCTTATTCAATCGCGGGAACAAATTCTACAGGTGGACTTACGATCTTCAGCCGGCTTCTCAGATTATGAGGAAAGTCGAACAGAGTATCGATTTCGCCTTCTATTTCTTAGTCTTCCTTATCTATGTAATCGTTTTTATCAGCTTTGCCAAGGTCAGTTTATGGAATTTTAGATCAGATGTCCAAAAAGCTAATTTTAGATGCGCAGAGCCACAGGAAACACATCTCGCCAGTCCTTCTGGACGAACGTTGAAATCCGTATTTTCCTAATCGCTTTTACGTCCTTTGCCTACGAAATCTTCCTCGACGTATCTTGGTTTTATGGAGACAAGGTCCTACCCAAACTCTTCGCTGACTGCCTGTGTAATGTTCTGTGGATTGTCAATTCTGGACTTTTCGCGTTTTTGACTTTTCTCATAAGCAGGCAAGCAACACGCTAAAGTGGAATTTGGCTAATTTGAGTTTTGTGTTGAGGTCCATTAGAAGGAAAGCAATCGCTCTATTGACAAGGCCATTCAAAGGCAGTGGGGTGACGTCCGTCCAGCGTCAGGCGAATCAACCGTCAATGAAGTTTTGATTATGAAATTTCGTTGCGTCAGTAGACAAAAGTCCAAACGGGTGCAGTCAAGACAAAGAGCGATCTTTAATGTCAATTAGACTTACAATGGAACTGAGCTTATAATAAATTTTAAGTGGCATGACGCTTTTGGTCTTTAGTCAAATTCACTGTGTCAAAGTAATCGAATCAGCTGTGGTTCTCGTGACGGCGATGCTGGATGTGGTTCTAACCACCAAAGCAGGAAGCGGATCTCCATGGTTGAAGAGCAAAATACAAGTGGAAGTGCGGATGATACATGATTATGTGAAGTTCCGGCCATAAGCATGTCGATCAATTGCTGAATTGTTGTATGTGACAAGGAGATAATCCTTAGGCATTGGCTGAAGACCTCATTGTAG
>KN167223.1:5086-30072 GCA_000757745.1 Steinernema scapterisci
ACGTTGCACATCGGGTTGTTTTTTTGCAGGTCAATCTGAGCATGTGTTTGAAGGGACGATTTTAGCCTCGGGAGAAGATAAATTAAGAGTGGAAGACGTGTTTTTTGAAATGAGCGATCGAGGGAGGAGGAGGAAAGTGCAAAATTCCGACGTGGTTAATGAGAGGAGATGTGCGATGAGATGATCGATGATGGATTGTGTTGGCAGAGGGTAATTCAGGGAAATTTGTCGGGTTTATGTGCAGCCTGATTTTCAGTAATTAATCAGAGTTTGGAGCTTAAGGAGTCCATAGGAATTCCAGATTGGAGCGGACGGTACGCGATCTAGGCTTCACGCTTGCACGGCGACATTAAGTAGAGGCAAATTTGGGCACTTTGATGCTGTAAAACCTGGGTCTTTGACAGGATTACGGTATCCTGGTAAAGTCGACCAATTTCCATCCGTTAGATGAGGTTTCAAGGTGGATTCCAAGAACAGCGGATTCAGGATTAGCCCAATCTGGCGGATTACGGTACCTTGGACAGGTCGCCTACGCTGCAGCCCAAGCCATGCACATTTCTAGTCCAGCTGAGCGTCCCAAGCCCAAGCTTCGGACCAGTCATCTGATCCTCGTCCATCAGCAGCAGTTTCCAGCCAATTTCCGATCATTAAACGTGGTCTCTAATTCGTCTTTTGTTTTTTATGTGTTTTCAAGTTTTTTGTGGGTTATCGATGATCCACAAAAAGATGAAATCGGAACCAAGTCACGAGAAAGAAGTCACTCCACTCACCCTAAATCCCAAACCTTTCCTTCCCCTATTTTTAACCCATCTGCAGAAGACCTTCCGGTTGTTTTCATACATACCTACCTGGCCTCCATGAGCCCTACGTGACATTCTCAAGTTCCCTCGATCTTCAACCTCAACGCGGTGCACCTATGTTATCCAGGAGTGGCCGCAAACAACAATTTTTTGGAGGACAACTGATCCGATCTTATCATGATTGATGACGCACACAGCATCCAGATCACAATGGATAGTTCAAAAATGAGAAAAATTTTAGGCGGTTTTTGAAGTTTGTACTTGATGTTTATGTATTGATGGATAATCGGAAACTTGGAATCAAGAAGATCGGGTTTTCGGGGACATCATGGAGGGTGCCCCGGACCGATGGGTCAGGATTTTGATAAAGATGAGTACAAGATGAGTACAAGGTGGTTTAGATAAATAAAACATGTTTTTGGACACTTGGGTTTGTTAGTCGGTGACCCTAGAAGCCTGGATCTCAGCACCCTGGCCAACCCCACCGATCCTGCCAAGCACAGACGTCGAAGCCCGAAGTCTCCCGAAGCTGGATAATCTGATGGGGCCAAAATACTGCAAATTCCCAGTTTTGAAAAGCAAAATTCGCCTTTTTGCACACTTCTGTGTTTCCTGGTTTCGAACCAAAGTGCAAAATTACTTCATACTTAAACGCCTGCTCCTGAGGCACTTCTGGATCCTAAAATACGTGAAAGATGAGGTCAACATTGACTTTCAGCTCTTCCGTGTTTTTGTTTTCAAATAGCAAAGTTTGATTTAGCATTTTGGCATTTAAAAGGAAGGGGTTAGGGTATTCTCAGGTCAAGAGGCAAGAGGTGCCTTGGGCCGATGTGGATCGGCGTTTCAGGAAAACTTGAAATCAGCGTAGATGAGGTCGAAAGCTGTGGCTCGGAACTCCAGAGTTGACCTGATTCACTTAGGCCTGTAATGCAGGCTGACCATCCTTAGAATGTGACCCCAAAACTCCGAAAGCCCACTTCCTCTATCCATTCTCTGTCCACCACAGGCTCCCCCATTCATCTTGCCCGATCCATCGCATTCCGTCTTCGGGCGAAGGCCACTTTTTGCAAGAAAAACTCTCGCAACACACGGTTGTTGTTCGACTGTGAGGGGGCAGCTGTGCTTTAAAGAAGATGCACCCGCTTGCATCCGGCCTGCATCCTCTTTCCCCCCTTAGTCCTCCGATCTCGGCACGCGTTCTCATCGCCAATCAGGAGGCGCTGTTTACGATTTCGAAAATAGGATGTGCGGAACTCTTCACTATCACAAACAATTCCATTCATTGATGAGAGCGAGCGAGAGGCCGCGGCATACCTGACAGATGAGGCAGCAGAAGGAGCAGCAGCTTTTGACCTCTCCGAACGGGGAGGAAAAAGAAGCACAGGGATCGAGGGTACTATGGATATCTCTGGGTGGGAATGAGGTCGTAAACAGGTTGTAAATAAGATTGCAAACAAGAGATTCTTTTGGAGGAATTTGAGGATCAGGGCTTGGATGAGAAGATTTGTTCAGGGACTCCATGGACTCGATCAGGGACGAAGGAACATTTGGGATCTGAGCTTGAAATGCAGGCTTCTGAGCTCAGAAAGCCTACCAGGAAATTACAAAATCGGGTCCTGTTTTCTGGCCATGACTTCCCCTTATGTCCAAATACCAAACCTTATCCATTTCCCAGTCCTCCTGATTTTTCCAAACCCCATCGATCATGTTTACATATCCACCTTTATTCTCATTTTTCCGTGCTCAGCCGCACGAATCTTCCCTTTCTTCGAACTCGGTCAAAGACTATTCTCCTCTCGATCTGGCCACGCACTAGAGCGGCGAACGCTCCTCTTGTGCCACCTGTTTGGACACTGCGTTGGATGGTCGTTGATCGGTGGTGGCAGGCTTATCCTCGCGGCGCGATTCCCTGTAGCCCCTCTTCACAAAAACACAACCTCGACACGTTTTCCGCCTTTCTCCCTCGGGCCTTGTTCCCAAGGACCTCCTCTGTTTGATGTTTGCACCGAATGCGGCTCTGCCAAGAACCCTGAGAGCCAACCCTTAACCAAGGCGTGCCCACCGGGAGGACGGACACGCGGGACGATTCTCGGGATACCGTGTGTTATTTATGTTTCCCCTCTCAGAGCTAGAGAAACGAGAGTTTGGGCCGAGAATTTCCGGCGGACCGCCTTCGCTTCGGCTATTAATGAATGCGAACCCCGAGGAGGCCATTGTTAGGTGTTGCGAGTGGCCAACTCGGCGCAACTGTCGCTGGAAGAAGGCCGTTGGGCGAGAGTTGCCGCCCGCCGAGATTTGGGATATAGGGTTGGGGATTAGGCGGCAGGGCTTTGTGTTGTTGGTGCTGGGGTCAAATGACTTTGTGGGCAAACTAAGAGAGAGTATGTGTTCTTGGAGATTCTGCGGTTTGGTTGGGTTACTGTATCTTTTGGTTTGGACCAGCTTCAGAGCTAAAGGGTTTGGAGGTTAATGGACTTGAGGGTTTAGGGTTCGTGGCCTATCCGTGACATGCGTGAGATATATCTAGGCTACCTTAACCCTGTGATCCCATTTCAGGCACTCCAACACAGCCTAAACACCAATATGGACTCGTTCGAAAATGATCCCGGATTCGTGTTCCTTGGAATCTCCAAGGAAGAGAAGATTGCGATGACCTCGCGTCCCTTTGACTCCAAGAAGAACTGCTGGGTTCCGGATGCTGAGGATGGTAAGTCGGTCACGCTTTAGCTTTAAATGCCTAGTTTGGGTTACGGTAGCAAATCCACAGCGCCAAGACTTTTCAAAGCTCAAGTTCGGGAATTCCAGAATCTGAAATTCCAATCTCTGTTTGGGATACGGTAGCTCAGCTTTCTAGCAGATTCCGTGCGCCAAGGTCTTTAGGTTGAATCACTGAAAAGGCTAAAGCGCTTTTAAGCCCGAATTTCTGGGATCCGAGAACCTCAATTCCTGCCCGGGATACGGTAGCTCCTCGCTCCACTTTTCAGCGGATCCAATGCGCTGAAAGTGCGACAAATACCAATATTTGTTTACCTTCGCTTTAAACCATTTTGCACTCCAAGAACACCCAAAACCCAAACCCAATTTGCCAGATTTACGACCATCCCCCTTCCCCCGCACAGTCATAAATCACGAAATGTTGACTCTCCTTTGTGCTCCTCCTGCTGCTGCGGTCAAACACACACACGCTCAGAACTTGACGAAAACTTTCGGCGGCCATTTATCATCCAAAGAGCACCTTGACACATGTCTTCGGGGCAAGAGTTGCGGGGAAAACAAAGGGGAAAGGGGACTAAAATTAGAATGACGTCAAGAGTTGAGGTTTGTCAACATGAAGGTCAGGTTAGCTGTTGGCATTTGTGTGTGGGTCAGGTGTTGAGTTCGGATTTGGGGGTGCAGGCGGAGGTTGTCAGGTTTTGGGGAGGCGGAGACAGGGATTTTGGAAAGTGCTTCGGAGGTGTCCTGGCTTACGTGACTTCTGAGCTGCCTGCACGGATTCAGATCACGTTTGACCCTAAATTGACCTCTGAAACGTTTCAATTGTCCTAGGAGCCATCGATCAAATGCCGAAACCTATCCTCAAAGTTGTAGTTTTGTGCCTTTCTTTTTGTGCCTTTCAGTCCTTTTTGTGCCCATGAGCCCAAGGTATACTGTAGCATGATCACCGATCACTCAACTCCGCTCTCCTCCCGAGCACCTCAAAATCCTAATCTCCGACCCATTAAACTCCGAATTGTGTGCCAGCTACACACGCACGTTGATTCCAAACGCCCGCCAACGCGGATTACAAATACACCCTTCAATCCGCCTTGTCATCGGGATGATTCTACGTTCGATTGGGTGCCGAAATTCCGCTGCCGCCACTGGAAGAAGAAGAAGAATTAATCGGCCGCGATGGCACGCGGCCAACACGCGTTGTTACAGCTGTCCAAGGCGCACTTAGGCACCCGAGGCGCACCTCTCAGGATGCTAGGACCGCACACAGCTTAGGGCGCCGTCGGCCTACAGCTGAGAACCCAACACAGCTGAGAGCGGGCGGACTTTGGTTGTATGCAGGCCGCAGCCGAGGATCTGAGCGCCGCAGCGGAGGGTTACGGTAGTTTTACACTTCCGTTCTACGCGCTGAAAGGGTGATTGGAGCGGATTGTATGTGGGTGATGGAGCAGCGATAAACAATTGACAAAGTGGGCTGTGGGCAGGAGAACAGCGGCGGCATCAGCGGGAACAGCAGCAGTTGGTTAGGTCCAGGATGCGATTTTTAGAGATCGGGAATACTGGGGTAAACAAGCGGTGCAGGCGTGCAGGAGGGAAGAAAAAACATGATCGTAAACAACGCCGAAAAAAGTCAAAAACTGAGTTAAAACTTGGAAATTGAAAAAGGAGATTTGGCGACGAGGTGCAGGCTGAAGATTCTGTTTCCAAAGTGACCTAAAAGGATTGAACGTTAGTGCTTTAGAGCTTCATGAATAAGTTGAGTTTGGCTAAGCCAAAAATGTTATTTTTGAGATTGTGGTGCAGGCTGAAAAGTCCAATTTGCAGGATTCGTCGCCGCCGAGATCACCGCGACAAAGGGTGACCAAGTCACCGTCGTCACTGCCAAGGGCAATGAGCTGACCGTGAAGAAGGAAGAGGCGCAGGAGATGAACCCGCCAAAGTTCGACAAGACCGAGGACATGGCGAACCTGACCTTCCTTAACGAGGCTTCCGTTTTGTCCAACTTGAAGCAGCGCTACTCGGCCATGATGATCTACGTAAGAGTCCCATTTCTAATCCTACCGTAACCCCAAAATTCCAGACCTACTCCGGCCTCTTCTGCGTCGTGATCAACCCCTACAAGCGTCTTCCCATCTACACCGAGAGCGTCATCAAGGCGTACATGGGCAAACGCCGCAACGAGATGCCACCTCACTTGTTCGCCACCTCCGACGAGGCCTACCGTAACATGGTGCAGGACCGCGAGAATCAGTCTATGCTGATTACCGGTGAATCTGGAGCCGGAAAGACCGAGAACACCAAGAAGGTCATCTCGTACTTCGCCATCGTCGGTGCCACCCAGGCCGCTTCGGGCAAGGACAAGGATAAGGCCGCTGGAGGCAAGGGAGTGAGTTTTGCCAAGATTTGAATCTGAAGCTAATCTGGGATGATTCTAGGGTACCCTCGAAGAACAGATCGTCCAGACGAACCCTGTCTTGGAAGCGTTCGGTAACGCCAAGACCGTCCGAAACAACAATTCGTCCCGTTTCGGAAAGTTCATCCGAACCCACTTCTCCGGATCCGGAAAACTTGCCGGTGGTGACATTGAGCACTGTAGGTTACTGTAGCTTTAAGAACGGACTAATTTGCGGCTTTCAGACCTCCTGGAAAAGTCCCGTGTCGTCCGCCAAGCGGCCGGAGAACGTTGCTACCACATCTTCTACCAGATCATGTCCGGCTTCAACCCGAAACTCCGCGAAGATCTCCACCTGACCAACGACCTGACTTACTACCACTTCTGCTCCCAGGCCGAACTGACCATCGAGGGCGTCGACGACAAAGAAGAGATGGGTCTGACGCAAGAAGCCTTCGACATCATGGGCTTCGAAGACCACGAGACGGCGGATCTGTACAAGAACTGCGCCGGTATCATGCACATGGGAGAGATGAAGTTCAAGCAGCGCCCCCGCGAAGAACAGGCCGAGGCTGATGGAGAAGAAGACGCCAAGAACGCCGGCCACTGCTTCGGTGTCAACCACGAAGAATTCCTCAAGGCGCTCGTGAAGCCTCGCGTCCGCGTCGGAACCGAGTGGGTGAACAAGGGTCAGAATCTGGAACAGGTCTCCTGGGCCGTTTCCGGCTTGGCCAAGGCTATCTACGCTCGCATGTTCAAATGGCTCATCTCGCGTTGTAACAAGACCCTCGACGCCAAGGCCATCGAGCGCAAGTACTTCATCGGTGTCTTGGATATTGCCGGTTTCGAGATTTTCGACTTCAACAGCTTTGAACAGCTCTGGATCAACTTCGTCAACGAGCGTCTGCAGCAGTTCTTCAACCATCACATGTTCGTCCTGGAACAGGAAGAGTACAAAAAGGAGGGCATTCAATGGACCTTCATCGATTTCGGTCTTGACTTGCAGGTGAGCCTAAATCCGGAGTTTTAGAATCCCTAATATCCCAATTCCAGGCCTGTATTGAGCTCATCGAAAAGCCTCTGGGTATCATCTCCATGCTCGACGAAGAGTGCATCGTCCCCAAGGCCTCGGACATGACCTACGTCCAGAAGCTCAACGACCAGCATCTCGGCAAGCACCCGAACTTCCAGAAGCCCCGTCCTCCCAAGGGAAAACAGGCGGAAGCTCACTTTGCTATCGTCCACTACGCCGGAACTGTGCGCTACAACGCGAACAACTTCCTCGAGAAGAACAAGGATCCCCTCAACGACACCGCCGTTGCGGTCCTGAAGCACAGCGAGGGAAACCAGCTGATGCTCGACATCTGGCAAGACTACCAGACCCAGGAAGAAGCCGCTGAGGCGGCGAAGTCCGGAGCTGTGGGAGGCAAGAAGAAGGGCAAGTCGTCGTCGTTCATGACTGTCTCCATGATGTACCGCGAGTCGCTGAACAACCTCATGAACATGCTCTACCAGACCCATCCTCACTTCATCCGTTGCATCATTCCCAACGAGAAGAAGGCTTCTGGACTCATCGACTCCGCGCTCGTGCTCAACCAGCTCACCTGCAACGGTGTGCTTGAAGGTATCCGTATTTGCCGCAAGGGATTCCCTAACAGGATGCTCTACTCGGACTTCAAGCACCGGTAAGTCTTTTCTGGGTTTCTGACGGGTCTCCCTGAGTTTGAAGGACCTCAGTACGGTTGGGATTTTGTGAATTTTGTTGGCGTGGAAGATCTTAATGTTTCCCTTATTCCAGCTACGCCATCCTGGCCGCCGAAGCGGCCAAGAACGCTGACGAGAAGGCCGCCTCCACTGGAATCACCGACCAGCTCTGCAACGAGGGCAACCTGAACGATGAGGAATTCAAGATCGGAAACACCAAGGTCTTCTTCAAGGTACGTTTTAAGCCTCTTCGACCTCCCTAAATACCCCAATTCCAGGCCGGAATCCTCGCCCGTCTTGAGGATCTCCGCGACGAGAAACTCGGCGCCATCATGACCTCGTTCCAGTCCAAGATCCGCTGGTTCTTGGCCCAAACCGACGTCAAGCGCCGCGCTCAACAGCGCACTGGACTTCTCATCATCCAGCGCAATGTCCGCTCCTGGTGCACCCTGCGCACCTGGGACTGGTTCAAGCTGTTTGGCAAGGTCAAGCCTCTCCTCAAGGCCGGCAAGGAACAAGAAGAGATGGACGCCCTCTCGGTCAAGATCAAGGCTCTCGAAGAGTCGCTCCAGCGCGAGGAGGTCAACCGCAAGGAACTCGAAGTCCAGGTTGCCAACCTGGTCGAAGAGAAGAACCAACTGTTCCTGAACCTCGAGAAGGAGAAGTCGAACCTGGCCGAATCGGAAGAACGCGCCACGAAGCTCCAGGCGCTTAAGAACGACCTGGACAAGCAGCTCAACGAGATCTCCGACCGTTTGGCTGACATGGAAGACAGAAACGCGGATCTGCAGCGCTCGAAGAAGAAGGCCGAACAGGAAATCGGCGATCTTAAGAAGAACGTCCAGGATCTGGAATTGTCGCTCCGCAAGGCCGAAGGCGAGAAGCAATCACGCGAGCACAACATCCGCTCGCTCCAGGAGGAGATGGCAAACCAAGACGAGTCCGTCGCCAAGCTCAACAAGGAGAAGAAGCACCAAGAGGAGGTCAACCGCAAGCTTATGGAGGATCTTCAAGCCGAAGAAGACAAGGTCAACTACATGAACAAGCTCAAGTCGAAGCTCGAGCAGCAGTTGGATGATGTAAGATTCTTGATTCTCTAATTTTGGATCCAATTTTGTCCGATTTTAGCTTGAGGATTCCATGGAGCGCGAGAAGCGCGCCAAGCAGGACGTGGAAAAGTCCAAGCGCAAGGTCGAGGGCGAGCTGAAGGTCGCCAACGAGAACGTTGAGGAGCTGTCCAAGCAGAAGCATGACTTGGAACAGAACCTTAAGAAGTGAGTTGCGGACGAATTTGCTAGGTTTTATAAATTCCAAATTTTAGGAAGGAATCGGAGCTCCACGTGCTCAGCTCGAAGCTCGAGGACGAACAGTCCCTGGTCGGCAAACTCCAACGCCAGATCAAGGAACTCCAGGCCCGCATCGCCGAGCTCGAGGAGGAACTCGAAGCCGAGCGTAACTCGCGCTCCAAGTCCGACCGTACCCGCGCGGAACTCCAGCGCGAGCTCGAAGAACTCCACGAGCGCTTGGATGAAGCCGGAGGCGCCACGGCCGCTCAGATCGAGATGAACAAGAAACGCGAAGCCGAGCTCGCGAAACTCCGCCGCGATCTCGAGGAGAGCAACATGAACCACGAAACCCAGCTCGGATCGCTTCGTAAGAAGCACAACGACTCCGTGGCCGAGCTCAGCGACCAGCTTGAGCAGGTCCAGAAGCTTAAGGTCAAGGTCGAGAAGGACAAGGGCCAGATCCAACGTGAGTTGGAGGACGCCAACCAGAACATGGACTCCGAAGTCCGTCTCCGCAAGGAGGCCGAGAACCTGGTCAAGAACCTCGAGATTCAGCTTGCCGAGATCCAGCAGAAGAGCGACGAACAAGGCCGCCAGCTGGGTGACTTCGCTGCCCTGAAGGCTCGCCTGTCCAACGAGAACGGCGATCTGGGAAGCCAGGTTGAGGATCTTGAGAACCAGCTCAACAATCTGCACCGCCTGAAGAGCCAGCTGATGAGCCAGCTCGAGGAGGCGAAGCGCACCGCTGACGAAGAGGGCCGCGAACGCCAAACCGCCACGGCTCAACTCAAGAATCTGCAGCACGAGAACGAGAATCTCCGCGAGCAGCTCGAGGAGGAGGCCGAAGGCAAGGCTGAATGCCTGCGCCAGATTTCGAAGCTGAACGCCGAGATCCAGCAATGGAAGGCGCGCTTCGAAAGCGAGGGTCTCTTGAAGATGGAGGAGATCGAGGAAGCCAAGCGCAAGCTCCAGCAGAAGGTCCAGGAACTGACCGAGACCAACGAGGCCGCCTTCACCAAGATCGGCAGCCTGGAGAAGACCCGCCACAAGCTCATGGGCGATCTCGACGACGCCCAGGTCGACGTGGAACGTGCCGCCAACTACGCCGCTGCTCTCGAGAAGAAGCAAAAGGGCTTCGACGCCATCATTGGCGAATGGCGCAAGAAGTGCGACGACGTCAGCGCTGAACTCGATGCCGCGCAGCGTGAGAACCGCAACCTCGCCACGGACATGTTCAAGGCCAAGACTGCCCAGGATGAGCTCGCCGAGGCTCTTGAGGGCACCCGTCGCGAAAACAAGGCGCTGGCCCAGGAGATCAAGGACCTGACCGACCAGCTCGGCGAAGGAGGCCGCTCTGTCCACGAGCTCCAGAAGATCGTCCGCCGCCTCGAGGTCGAGAAGGAGGAACTTCAGCACGCTCTGGACGAAGCCGAGGCCGCTCTTGAGGCCGAAGAGTCCAAGGTCCTCCGCGCCCAGGTGGAAGTGTCCCAGATCCGTGCCGAGATCGAGAAGCGCATCCAGGAGAAGGAGGAAGAGTTCGAAAACACGCGCAAGAACCACCAGCGCGCCTTGGAATCGATGCAGGCGACCCTGGAAGCCGAGACCAAGGGCAAGCAGGAGGCGTTGAGGATCAAGAAGAAGCTTGAGAGCGACATCAACGAGCTCGAGATCGCTTTGGATCATGCGAACAAGGCCAACGCGGATGCGCAGAAGAACATCAAGCGCTACCAGGAACAGGTCCGCGAGCTGCAGATGCAGGTTGAGGAAGAGCAGCGTACCCGTGATGAGCTCCGCGAACAGTACCTCAACAGCGAGAAGCGCAACGCTCTCCTCCAGAGCGAGAAGGAAGAACTCATGCTCCGCGCCGAGGAAGCCGAACGCGCTCGCCGCAGTGCCGAGCAAGACCTCATCGAGATGCGTGAGATCGTCAACGACCTCAACAACCAACTTTCCTCCGTCACCGGAATCAAGCGCAAGCTCGAGGGCGAACTCCAGGCGCTCCACGCCGAGCTCGACGAGACCCTCAGCGAGCTTAAGAACGCCGATGAGCTCTCCAAGCGCGCCCAGGCCGACGCCGCTCGTTTGGCCGAGGAGCTGCGCCAGGAACAGGAGCACTCCATGCACATCGACCGCATGCGCAAGGGCCTGGAACTGCAGATCAAGGAGATGCAGGTGCGCCTCGACGAGGCCGAGCAGGCTGCGCTCAAGGGTGGCAAGAAGATCATTGCCAAGCTCGAGGAGCGCATTCGCCAGTTGGAGCAGGAGCTCGATGGCGAGCAGCGCCGTCACCAGGAGACCGACAAGAACTACCGCAAGGCCGAGCGCCGCACCAAGGAACTCGAGTTCCAGTGCGAGGAAGATAAGAAGAACGCCGAACGCCTCACGGACCTTATTGACAAGCTCCAGGGCAAGCTTAAGGTCTTCAAGCGCCAGGTTGAAGAGGCTGTAAGTTACCACTTTCCTCCATTTTGATCCAAGATCTAGCTCAACATCTGTTCTCATTCTTGTCCTTTTAGGAAGAAGTGGCCGGCACGAACTTGGCCAAATACCGCCAACTCCAAGCCCAACTCGACGACGCCGAGGAACGCGCGGACATGGCCGAGAACTCGCTGTCCAAGATCCGCGCCAAGAACCGTTCCAGCGCATCGCTCGCTCCCGGAGGAGGCCTTCCCCACTCCGCCTCAGCCGCCGTCCTTCGCTCCACCTCGTTTGCTCGCGGAGGCAGCAGCTACGACTTCTAAGCGAAACGAACAACAACCCGCTTTTTGTATTCTGCATTTGCTGAGACTTTCTAGTCATTTTGTGTACATTCTTATTCCCGTTTTCCATTATTTTATTCGATTTGTTTGACGTGTTTTTATTTCACGAATAACAATTTAAGCATTTGTGGTTTGGGCATGGCCAGGCGCATTTGGGATGGTCTTGGTCGCTACCGAAGACGACCTATACCTATTTATCGCAAACCGGTTTTCAAGTCCAAGGTCAGAAACTCTTTCTCCTGTATTTTGGTCACATTGTAGTCAGAATCGGGCGCTGGCGACCAATCCGGTACGAGAGATTCCCAAACGGGTTTCGCAATATTAAGGTCATCTTAAACTAAGGTTTGGATTCTCCGTTGGCTAATTAAAATTGCTATCAATCAAGAGAGAGAAGGACTAATGGTGTGGTGCAAGCAGAAACTAAAAATGACTATTCTTTATTGTACTCGTAATCCTATCGTTCAAAGCAGCCAACCCGTTGTTGCCTCATGACCCGTTCGTCATCTGCCGTTCCAGTTCCTGAAAGAGCCGTATCTGCATCATTGAGGGATCTGAAACCTACCTTGAGCAAAGGCTTCAGGCACTTCTGCACATGGCGACCAGAAACGATGCCGTCTCTTCTCTTCGATGCCTTCCCTGGCTTATCTGGCTTGCCCGAACTCAGCTAAATACGGATTTAAGGATTTTGGTTAAATGAGATAATGATAATTTACGATTTTACGGATGAGCGATTCCACGTATAAGCCTGAGACGATTCCTCCTCGTAGGATTGGCATTGACTTCTTTCTCTTTTGGTCCCTTATCTTGTGAGTCTGAAAGACAGGTTTTAGGGTTTAGAGAGTCTATTCAAGCCCACCTTCTTAGATCTCCTGTGCTTTGGATAACTCCTGCTTCCATCTTGAGTCGTGTTCTGTTGAGGAGGCATCAGCCTTGTAAAAGGCCAAGGATCTCCTCGGTGATTCCCGTCTTCCATGTGCCTCATAGCGCAGTTGGTACAGAATATGCTGTTGCCACAGCGGAGGTCGAGGTACACATGAAGCCTGCCATCTTCGGGAGTGTACACGTAGTCGCAGACCATGCAGCGAGGTGTGGGTGGGGATGAGGAGAAGCGAGGTTCTTGGCTGGCGTCTAGAGGAAGGTGATCCCCGACGCCAGATAAGTGGTTAGGTTGAGATTGACTTGCCGTCTCATGCTCGAGATGCCCGTCAGAGATTCCATGCTCAGTTAGGC
Source organism: Steinernema scapterisci (assembly GCA_000757745.1). NCBI lineage: Eukaryota > Metazoa > Nematoda > Chromadorea > Rhabditida > Steinernematidae > Steinernema > Steinernema scapterisci. The sequence goes on from KN167223.1 coordinate 17,970, forward strand.
TGAGTTGAGGCACCCCGTTAATGCCAGATGGACCTGGCTGATCAGGATCGAAGATCTGGAGATCCGATTGGACTGTTTGATGCCTTGAGCTGGTAGACGGTCTTGAGATTGTTCTGTAACTTTGATCAAGCTGGCATGTGTTTTCGTGGATCTGAAGGTCGTTTAGACTTCGCTGGCTGGCGTCCTTATGGGGCTAAATTTAGTAGCTTGAATGGACGACTTTAGTTAAGGACAAGTCTTACGGTCAGACTGGGCATAATCTCGTTTATCACGTTGTCCGCAGAGCTCTCTGGTCGGCTATCGGCTCCTATATAAGGAGTCAGGACTGGTGGACCTGCTTGAGACCTTGGACGCAAATCCACCTCTCTGAAGGGAGTTGCGGCGCTGGTCACAGACTGAGGCGTTCTGCTGTTTAAGGCCAGCTCGTGTGCAGTCTAAAAATTTCATTTTACTTGGATTAGGACTTGTCCTAACCGCTGTGTAAACGAAGTACACGACTGTAGTCTTCGTCTGATCCTCCCCAAGTCCCGCCATCACGAGTTGGTCCTCAGATACGACCATGGAACAGGCCACCCATGGCAAGACTATGCTTTGAATCCTGGCCGCCTTTTCATCACTCTGACCTGGATTCACCTTCCTGTGAGGTTTTAGGTCGACTTTGCGGATTTCGGAGTTTCTGAATCAAGTTGCCCAAAGAGAGCTTTCGAAGGAAACATACCTGAGATCCACGGCCAAGAGAACAGGACACCGTTGAACTCCATCATGGACGTACCAGGAGCAGAGAATATAGAGCCACCGTTTTGAGGATTTCTTATTTTGGGGACTGGAGTAGAAGGCCGAATAGCGACAGGGAGGCAGAGATTCCATGTCGATAGAGTCGGGACTGGAGATCTCCGTTTTCCGACTAGACCCGTTCTGATCGAAGGATTCCATGGTCACCGTGGACAGGTTAATGATGAAGAACTCGTCTTCAGAAAAGGCAAATTCTACGGCGTCTCCTAAGCAAATTGACTTTGAAATTCAGGTTTTTAGCTTTCATACCTACCTTCCTTAAGCTCCGTCTTGTACTTCCTCCTAGCCAGCTTACTGTCCACTCCTTCTGGCCATTTCGTGGCCAAGACTGATCTTCTCTTCCGATAGAACACTCCAGTGTTGTCCACGCTTGTCGGGATCCTCCATTTAGCCGTCCTTCCCAACAGATCTACCGTATACTCCGTCATGCTAGTGACGCGGAGGATGCCTATGTTCGCCTTCTTAGCCTTGGCTTTGCCATGGGTATTCAGGTGTTCAAAGACACCCAAGATGAGGTTCGAGTTGGCTTGAGGGACAAGACAGTGCAGACGGTAATGACCTGAGATCTCTTGATTAGAGCAAACCAGCTCGGAGGATTCATGACCGTTATAAGTCAGGAGGCGCATGTTTATGAGGGAGCTGTAAAATAGGCTTTAAAGGAAGGGATTTACAGACTCAATCACCTTGCGGCTACGTATAATCCTTCGGCTTTGGAGCTTGTGCCAGATATTCTCAAGGGAGCGGGGAATAGGCCGTCTTTCTTCCAGGCTTGGACTACTTGGAAACTCATAATACACTTGAATCTGGCGTGGTCGTCTGAAAATGCCATTTTAAAACACCCAGTTAGCCTCAAAAGTTTCGAATAGTCCGCCGCGGGCAGCTGCTTATCGCCAAGGGGCAAGAGAGAGTCGCAGGTGGCAGTTTTCGCTTCCGTTCCACGGCTTTCTCTATCCAGCTTTGCCGGGTTAGAGGGAAATAGACTCACGAAACATGGCCGTTAGGGACTTGCTACCTTTGCGATTTTCTGTTGAGGAGATCAACTCGGCGTAAAGAAATACGGATAAGAGCTCTTGAAATGGGGAAAAAGTCGAAGAATTAAGAGAGATTGGAGAGAAGGAAAATAAGCCAATATCAGAAAGATCCTGCCGCGGAGAACACGCTATAGTTATTAATAATTTAAGCCCGATGTATCCGCTGTGCATCTGGAGGGATTAAAGAGTGAGATTCTAAGGATTGCTGCAGAGTCATTTGAGGTCTAGGCGCTTACAAGACGCGTCAGAGCACTTAACCCAAAGTCCCCCAATCCATAACCCCCCTCGAGCAAAGCGATAAAAAGCGCAAAGACCCATCGCAACACATACACACACAAACACGCCACAAGAACTCGTGTCACGCGAGAGTGGCGCTGTCGCCTGCTCTGCGAAGAGCACCCGACGACGACGGAAAAGTCCGGGAGCAGACTACATAGAAAAAGAGTAGCCCGCAAAGAGCAGACGCGCCTTTGCGGAACCTCCGGGTCCGCTGGGATCTTCTATCGGGCGCCGTCGGCGGCGTGTGGCGGGCGCAAAGAACATGCAATGAATGGAGAAAAGAGCAAACAGAGGAAGACTTTTAGGGCTCGCGAAGGGCGGGAACGTCTGAATTAGGATGATAGCAATATTGGAGGTCATAAGACCAGATCGAAGCACTCTTTAGATGTTAATAATTTATTGTGAATACCCGTAAAAATGACTAAAATTAACAACAACAAACAAAACAATAACAACAATCTATAACAGCTGGCTTCTATGACCCGTGAGGAGAAGTTCTGGCGGCTAAGTGGATTTGGCTTTTCCCTAAAACAGTTAATTCAGATAGGTCTTTTAAGACCTAGAAATGTAAATAACCTACCTGAATTTTCCTTAGAAGTTTGTCTCTCGGTGACGGCATCAAGAGACTTAAGATGTCTTGGATCGATTTGTCTGGAGGCGGTAGCTTCTGGACTCCACATTTCTTAGCATGCTCCCGGAAGCACTGGTCGCAGATTCCAGGGACCTTGCATATTCGACACGTCCGAAATGTTATTTCCCCGTATTGTTTTGGGCACGAATAACACTTTAAAGACAGTGCCGAAAAGGGGTTTGAAGAAGTCCCTGGAAAGTCTTGACTGGCCGCCCTGGTGGAAGGTCCGAGGTCTTGGTCATCTTCCTGAGACGTTCGACGGAGTTGACCCAGTCCATGTTCGGCATCAGCTTCTTCAGTTTCTCGAATAGGCGAATCCGTACGCGCATCTTGAAAGGAATCTGGTGCGTTCGGCTCCACGGATTTCTGAGATCCCGACACAGTTGACAAACTCGACGAAGAGGAAATTCGGACAGCATTTTCTCCGGTTTTCAGAATCTTCCACTTTCCGCCTTCATTCTTAAGTGTGACCGGTAGAACAAGTGGATCTTTCCCAGAGTTGACATTCGGAAGGCTCGGGTCGGACGGAGGACATCCTGTGGAGCTAGTTGGATTCTGAGAAGTTCCAGAACTTGGTTCGGGGAATTGTGTTCGTTGCTCTTCCATTGATCTGGCGCTGAGAGCTGATGGACTCAAAGAAGAAGGCGTCGGAATGCTTGGTTCCTCCGCTTGGTGGTCGGAGTTCCTGCTGCCCTCCATTCGGATTTCTGGCTCAACTGGTGCTTCCAAAGGACGTATGACAAGCTCAGGGATTGGGTTTTGGATGATTGAATCTCCTGTTTCTCCTTGTTCTGTCAGCGCCAGGCCTAGGACTCGGCTTCCAACTGCTGGCTGATCTTGAACGCATCTTTCTTGGCTTGGAGCAGATTCCTGCTGCTTTTGAGCTTTCGGAAGACTGATCCTCAACACTATTTTTTGCCGTTGGGGAGTCCTTGCTGCACGTGGGCCAACCGAATCCTGACTTGATGCGTTCTCCTGATTCTGAGCCTCGGAATTCTTGGATGAGCCTTCTTGACTCCTATAAGAACTACAGTCAAAGACAGTTTTGCGTTAGATTTAGGAGTCGGTTAAGATTACGGTGTTAGAATTTACGCTTTTATCACGATTGCTTGTAAACTTACTCAGGTGATGCCGTTTCTTGGGACGCGGACAAGTGTGGCAAGGCCGAGGATTCTGCTGACGACGTGGGAGACACGATCTGCGGCTGGCCGTCATGGGTTTCTTCTGGCATGGACTCATCGCTGACCCTACAAAATTAGGTTTTAGCTAAGTTAGCTAAGGAGTGCTTTCAGTCTTACCCAGACGAAGCTGCTTCGTCGTGAAGGTCAGTCGGCATCGGGCTTGTCGACGAGCTCGCTGATGATCCGACAGTCAACCTACAAGGCAGTTAAGAAACTAGTTAAAAACTCAGAATCTCTGGAAAGCTTACTGTATGACATCAGGCAGGGGAGGAGTGGACAGTGCGCTGCTGCTAGCGTCGCTCCCACTAGCCTCAATTTGGAGAGGAGCTGAAACGGGTGGAGCTGCGCGGCGTCGTTTCCTTGCCGGCTGAGCTCTCGAAGCCGCCAGAGCAGAACTTCTCTTGGCTGCCCTCATGTCTCTGTCGGCAGCCTGGTCTTCTTCTAAGCTGGACTCCGGCTCTGTCCTCAAGGTTGTGATTCCTCGTTTCCGAGCCACTGGCGCGGTCTAGAATGTTGATTTAGAGCAGTTCAAAGACAGAATTGCTTACGATGGAGACAGTAAACCGGTGGATGTTAATCCTGTCCGCCACCCACAGATGCAGGCTGTCGACGGAGATGGAGGCATCTGGTCCGACCACGATCTGCTCGCTCTGGCTATTCAACAGCTCAACCTCTCTGACCCTAAAGCATTCTTTGGGTTCGCCTGAGGATTCTCTGAAATCGTTTTCGTCAGTCGTGTTCTAAGGGGTGGAACTTACTGGAGGTCAACAGCTAAGAGTACAGGCTCGTTGGCAAGCTCATCTTCAGAGCTTGGCGTGCACAGGATGAAGAGGACTGTGCAGTTCTTCCTCTCGTAAAGGGCCAAGGATCTCTTTCCCGAAAGGTCTTCGTGAGCGATGTCGCCCATGTCCAAGTGGAGTTCCGCGATGTCGTTATCGACGGTCTTGTAGAGCCTTTGGGAGGAGAGATTGATCCCAAAGACCGTCTTCCGCCAGTAGAAGAAGTCCATGCCACCATCTAAATTCCGAAAACTGTAAATTGAGACCTGATAAGATTGAAACTGACTTGCACAATGGGCTGGTAGGTAGAAGTCCTTTCTTGGGATGTCTTCTTCATCTTCCCTGAGTGATGCGAAGTCCACGGCGGACAGTTGGAACTCAGGAGCTCCGCCATCTTCGACAGGATACTGGACAAAGAATCCAGTATTGTTGAAGGATGCCGGCGCCTTCCATCTCATGTTAACTTTCGAGCTGCCCGGCAGCCCTTGGCGCAACGGCGTCGCTTCCATTTCGCCGTCTACGGACCTGATCCTACAGAAATGGACGTAGCAATCATGTTTTGCGGGTTTCTTAAATGTCGCGTAGAGACATTTGCCGTCCGAAACCAAGGCGTCCATTACAGACCTTTTCAGGCTCTGTTTATGGCGCCGCACAGGTCTCAGGATCGGCTTCCCGGCTTTTTCCTCCTGGAGGTTTTCGCCGTCCCTACTAAAATAACCACTTTCTTAATGAAACTAGTAAGTCAAGACTGACCTTCTGTAGAAGTAGGGACTGACGGGGATGGTCTGGGAACGGCGCCCATTTAAGGAATTGGTGTTCGTGGTCTGGCTAGTTGAGGCGATCGCCTCCGCCCTGATTCTTTGGGGAGCACCCAAGCAATCCCAGTGCATTGGATAAGAAACATGGTTGACTAGAGACATGGTGGGTTTGAATCTAGAAGGGACGAGAGGTAATTAACTGGTCTTGTTTTGATATGCTGGCATTTGCAGGGTCGTCGGGCCCTTTGACACGTGTAATTCATAACGTTCTAGCCTAGAGACCCAAACCTTCGGAATCGGGCTTGAATCGAATTACTTGGCTTCTTAGCACCTAGCTCTAACTCTCGCAACTCAAACCCGTTTGGACAAAACCCTATTACGCTTAAAATCATCATTCCTCCCACCCCTCCCAATGAAGTCATCTCGCTACATACACGCCGCGCCTGAATTATTAATGCCCATATCGCCCCTTCAGCGGCGGCGTCGTCGTGCCGCAGAGTGTTGCGAAAACATTAGCAAATCTTTATATTTGGGAGCGCTGACAGCTTTTGCCGCGCAGAAAAAGGAGGAGAGGGCAATTTATAGATGGAAACACGGATTTGTGACAGCACCTGGCTTACCGCGTCGATATCCGCGCGGTGCTTAATACTCGATAATTAGTTTCAGTGATGGCTCGATATTAATGGGAGGTCAGGGAGAAGGGATAATTTCAGTAATGGGAGCTTAGAATCTGGCACTGAAATCTGGGGATACGGTAGGAATTGAGGCTATAAAAACACCAAAACACAGATTTTGAAAATGGTCGAAATTAATTGCTTTCAGCCGACATCGAACTGGGGTCTCAAAATTGCTAATCCGGGCTGCAACCGGATCGGCTATTCGCACAAAGCTTGGAACCGGTTCTTATGGCATATAGGGTTAAAAGTTTGATTTAAGAAATTAGGGATTTAATTCACATTGGCGTCAAAATACGGTAAAAAGAGTCAAAAGGCGTCCTCCTCAACCCTCAAAACACCCAAAAGACACATCCCACTCACACCCTAATAAAAAAAATCGCGCAAAAACGAGTCGCCGCAACAACGCAAGAACGGGGAAACCGGAAAAAGCGTTAGGGAGACTCCCGAGCGCACGTTCTATCCGCGGCAGTCTACTCGGAAAAACTGCATTGAAGCAGCAGCCGCGAGTGCAGAGTTCATCTCGCCTGCGGACTGCGGCGGCGGCTGGCTGGGAAGACCTCCCAGAATGACGGCGGCCGTCGGCCGGCGCCGACGCCGCGGTAGGCGCTAAGACATAGAACACATGCAGATTGCAGCGGAGAGGGCAGTTAGAGAGCAAAAGCACAGGCACAAACAAGCAGCGGAGAGAGCTGCCGAGAGTGTCAACGACAACGACGTTTCAGTGTGTGGAAGAAGAAGAACATTCGAGTCGCCGCGGCGGAAAAAAAAGAAGACGAGATGATTAGCGATGGAAGTCGAGAAGGGGAGAAGTTGCGGGCAAAGGGGAATAGAGATTAAGCGGGGAAGGGCGTCCTGATACGAATTTAAAGGTGCTTCAGGGCAACATTTGTTAATTCCAGGACTAGGGCACTTTCAAGGTCAATCTATAGGTCGTTTTGGGGGTAAAGGGTGACCACAGGAAGTCGAATTTTAGATCTTCGAGATTGTGGTTTTGGACTGAAAAGGAGTTTATTGTTTCGAGGTCAGGAAATGATGGAAAGCGTCGTCTGGCTAATTGAGCATTAGTATGCCGCCCTGATAGAGTGTCGGAATTCCCAATCTGGCTCACCACTTCCGCCCTTAGATTCAAGATCTGCCGGTTGCCAATATTATTCTGATTTTATGTACAAACCCGTAAACAACAATAACAAACAAAGATCTTAAAGAGCTCTTCTGGCGGCTGATCTGAAGCTTGGTAGCTCTTAGTAGCTCCAAAGCCTAGTGCCCCTCAAGCTCCACATCCTTCCATTCCATCCTTTCCTGCATTGCCGCCACATCTTGCTTTGGCCTGACCTCCTGAGCCTTAGGACAGTGTTGTCCATGTCTTAAGGTGGCACAGGCTTCACAAAGCGCGTCCACCTGGCAGACGGCGCAGCTGAAGAAGGCCGAGACATTGGGCCTCGGGCATCCTTCGGCCTGGCAACGCAGAACTGTGGGTTCCTCTTCCTTGACCGTCTTCTCCTTGAAGCTGATCTCAGCCCTCTCGTGGGATAAGCGGCCCAGAAAGGTAGTGGCTTCTTCTTCTGGATGGTCACGAATTCCACCTTGAAGACCAGAGGGACCTGGTTCTTAAATGGAGTCGTTAAGAGCTGATCTTAAGATGTGTAAAACTAACGGGGCTCTGGCTGAGGAGCAGGTATGGATCTTAAGCTTGGCTCAAGACGGGGCATCATCTGGTACGGTGGTGAAGAGCCCGCGTCTGGATCTGCGGAACGTTTCGGGCGTCGTCGAGAGCGAGTTCTTATCGAACCCAACAACTCCAGTCCATGTTCATCCGGGCATGGTTCGAGGAAAGCCCCGGACGACTTCTGTTCCGCTGGTTCCATCAACTGCAAGAATTCAGCTAATGAAAGCTAAGAGTTATTTAAAATCCTACGCTTTTAAAGGACTTCCTATAGATGTAGTCCTCGTTGCAGAGCCAAATATCGTGGCCATAGACTGCCATCGAGTACTTCCGCGGTCCGCTTCCCTTGCGCCGCCTCTTCTTTTCCAGCTGGAGGGGAAGTTTCTTGACTGCCAAGGACCTATAACACAGATTTTAAGATTTCAGCGTTTGGTTATAAAGTTACCGTAGGTCTACGGCCAGAAGAACTGGCTTGGCCTTCTCGTCCGTTTCGGACCAAAGGAGTATTAGCCAGGTGGCTTCGCATCCTTTCAACTGGTCCGAACCTGTATAAAGGCACGAGGTTCTCATGGGAGGGAGGTTCTTGAGGTCAATCCCGTGGAGAAGGAAAGGCTTTTTACGAAGGCTTTCGATTTCCTTTAGGCTGCTCTTTTTCATCTCGTTGATGAAGGAGCCCAGCTGATTCTGAAGGTGAGCCTCGTTTGCCACGCATTCCACGGCATCTTCTAGGATTAGGGTTGTATTCGAAGTTGCGATCAAAGAATCTTACCTCTTTTAATGGCATCATGAAGTTCTTTACGGTTTGAAGGGGTCGGATCCGGCAAGTCCTCGACGTTCCCGTCGTTCTCTTGAATCGTCAAACTTGACAGATTCAAGAGGAACGCCCTGTTGCCCCATATAACGAGTTCAACCTCATCGCCTAAAACTCAGATCTAAGCATTCTGAGGACCTTGGAGCGCTTACCCTTATCAACTTCGAACAAGAAGTTCTTGGGGTACTCGGGCTCGTCCCCAAAATCGACAACATCGAATCTGTTGTCGGTCTGCGTACTCATAAACAACCCTGTGTTATTCATACAAAGTAGCTTTTCGGCCATAATTGGATTGTGGAGAGGACTGGCCAACATCTTCGATGGGTCCGCGCCGTGGGCAGTCAGCTCACAGGCGAGAACTGACTTAGAGTCGGTTCCAATTTGGACGAGACCCACAAGCCGGTCTTCATTTACAAAGACCTGCTTCAGATTCGGGAATCCGAGCAGATCCGGAGTGTTTGAGCATGAGGGTGAGTCCCACTCCAACTCCACAACTTTAGTATCTTCCTCATCTTTAAGTGGGCTTTCAATCAGAAGCTTTCCATCGGACCTTAAGGTGGCTTTTGAGAGAGGCGATTTTAGAAAATGAGGCTTACTTAGCGTAATAGTATCGCTGTTGAAAAGGTTGAGGGGTTTGGCAGCCGTTGAGCGCGACCCACTGCCGCTCGGTGTCTTTCAGAATTGACATAGTTGGTGAGTTTGGATCTAAGAGCTAAAAGTCAGAAACAAGAGTTGGAAGCGCGCCCAAAAGCTGCTCGCAAGAGCCAGGAAAAGGTCCCAAAACTGTCATCGAGAAGCACGAAAATAAGGCCCATTAGTGGAAAGCCAGGCCAGAGCAGCGCGGCAAACCTGAGCGACTAACGTAAACTAATTACATATACAGCCGCACGCCGGAATTGAGCCTTTAATAATCCAGCACTGACCTCTCTCTCCTCACCGGCCTCACCATTCTGTTCCAAAAACCCCAAAAATGAACAAAAATGCAACATTCCCCAGCACGTAGAGTCCCGACGACCTCGTAAATCTCGCTCAATGTTGACAAACGCTTTAAATAAACACTTTTGGACGCAGACGGAAAAGGTGAAAACAAGCACAGACGACGGCTGCACACGACGCGGACGACACTCGTAATCTGCGGGAGCAAGAGACAGCAAGCGAGAGGCAAAACACACGGCTGCTGCGGCGTCGGCCGCGGAAAAGCCCGGGTCTTTCGTGTGTGAGAGAGAAGCTCACGGGAGATCGCGAGAGAGGCTGCCTGCACGAGGCGCCACACGCATAGACGTGTGAGCGCACTTGGGGAAATCGAAATGAAGCAAAGAAGGAAGTGGAGGGGCAATGGCGTGCGATAAGAACGCAACATGTCTGCGTGGCGACAAACTGGGGAGATGATGGGGAAAGATGAAAACGTGGCAAATGGTCAATGTATAGGGTTTTCGGAATTCTGAAGTTCTCCCTGGTCATTTTTGGGCTCTGTCCCACTGGTATTCGCCTGTTCGAGTTTGTCCCCTTTGGTCCCATTTCGTGCCAGATCTCCATATTTAAATAAAAGTCTGTATTTTCATATTTAAAACAAGTTAACCCGTCACAGACTCATGAAGATCTCTCAGAGATCTACGAGATGACGCAGACACTTCTTCCCCTCTCGGCCATCCTTGCAACGAGCCCGTTCTCGGCCGGTTCTGGTTGAGGCTCCGGCGTCGACGCCGGCGTCGGTTCTGGCATCTCCTCCCCTTCGACTTCTTGTCGAAGATGTCCAGAAGCTCCTTCTTCGGCACTCCGGGGCAATCCTGTAAATTCTGACTTTAGACAAAAATTTTGAGAATCTGAAACTACCGTAATCCAGAGCTTGGGCGGGTGTCGTGCTGGACTCCGCGCTGCTCATCCGGCTTCTCTTGGAAGACGAGGAGCTGTCTTCCGACGTTCCTGAGCGCTTTACGGGACCAAGCGATGGCTAAAGTTTGCAGATTGCTTTGGGAATTTGGGTTTAAAGACTTACGGAACGGATCCGCAGGCTGCAGATGTGCCTTTCATCTGCGACCCAGATCGTCGTCCCGTTCGTGGCCAGACTGCATCTTGACCTCGGAAGGCACGCGGAGGCCTGTTTCCACAGCGGCCGGCGGACGCTGTCGAGTGTCCTGAAAACTGCCTTTTGAAGCTTGTTACAGTTCCTAGCCTACCTTAAGTCAATTATGATCAGGACGGGTTCCTCAGCGGCTTCTCCATTCGCAGAAGACGAGAGAACCAACCAAAGGTTCTCGAGCCTCGCATGCCGGGTCCACAGGGGGAGATCGCCTGACTCAACGGAGGCGCGGAGCCCGTTGCTGGATTCAACATAACCTTGAGTAAGGTTCAAGATTATGAGATCGCCGAGATAGTGCGTCATCTCGACGTGCTCCTCTGGAAAGATTTCTTTCAAAAATGGATGCTAGAGACTCATACCTCGACTTCTTGTGGCCACCTTAAAGCCGGTTGTCACGAGTCTTCCACGCTCCGCATCTTCAAAGTCGAGGATCTCCACGTGTCCTTCTTCCTTCATCCAATATAAGCCATGGGAGTCATAAGAAGTTGGCCGGCCCCAGAAGACCATCTCCTCGTGGCCACTCTGACCGATGGGCTGACACGTCGCCCAGACATTCTCTGGATCCTGTCCCAGGAGCAGCTTGAACAACATGATATGTCCCGGGTCGTCGATGTTCTGAGCGACTCCCACGAGTCCGATCTCGGTTACCAGCACGGCCTCGACCTGGACGAGTCGTTCGAGCTGCGGTGGGTTCCATTGGAGCTCGACGGCGAAAAACTCATTCTTGATTTCCGCGACGACCTTTCCCTGATTTCTAAAGAAGGCCATTTTATACCTAGGTTTGACTTTTTGAGTCTTACGTGACATAAAAGAAGTTCCCATCGTAAATTTGGGGAACTGTGGAACATCCGTCGGGCATATCCCAAGGCTTTTGGGCAGTGAGCGAGTAAGAGTTCATCTTGAAATGGGTTTTGGGGCGTCCGACACGTCGAGCAGCTAAAAATTAGCACTTTTAAGGCACGGAACCTTTGAAGAAAACTCGGCAAAGTCGTCTATCCGCCTGCACGCGCGTTCTCGTTTCCTCAGACTGGCAACAATCGCGCCTCGCCGCGTTAATCTGCGACACATTACCGTCAACGGAAGAGAGGGTATGGCTGCGATTGTGACGTAAAGGGCAACTTGCGGACGCTGACTGGCGCTTATTGATAACGGGCGAGGATCACTTATATAATAAAGGAACAAATCGAAAAGTGTGCGTGCGTCACGAAAGTTGTACGTTCGGTCCGGCAGTCGACGCCGACGCGAAACGGCGGAGCGGTCGCTCACGCATATTTTTGTTTTTCAAAAGCAATGCTAAACTCTGAGCGCGTTCTTCTCTTCAAATCGTCAATTTTCTAACTTTCTTACAAGACCAGTCATGCAGCCATAATTGGTGTCGGCGAGCTGCTAAATCTTCGTTTTTTTCCTAATAGCCAATTTTT
>KN167223.1:62408-78823 GCA_000757745.1 Steinernema scapterisci
CCGCTCTTGTTCCCCGAATTGCCTAACAGATCACTCAAGCAAAACCCACGAGACGAAGATCTTTCAAAACCCACGGATTTCACAAGACTTTCCCAACCCCAAACACACGCGCCGAGTAACCACGACACTCCTCTGCCCCTCCCTTTTCTCTAACCAGCCTGTGTTGACCACTCTTGCGTCAGATTGCACAAGGATTGCCCCAAAGTGGCCTTGTTTCCTAGGGAAACCAGGCGTTTCTGGCAAGATTTGAGGAAAGTGCCTTCAAAACATGTGGTGTTTTTCAATGTTATGTAATTGATCGTCAGACGAAACGTCATGGAAGTGGAAATAACAGTTGTTGGGAGAGTTGGGAACACTGGGAAAGCTCAGAGGAACGCATATAACAAGGCTGTCTTCGAACCAGAAATCTCGGAATTTCGGAAATTAAGGTTCAAATGTACATTTTGGGTTCAAAAGTACAAAACCTAATCGGAATCTAACAATAAAAACGTCAGGCTCAAGATCAAAAACACAGGTCCTGGCCGGGTTCGAACCGGCGACCTTCTGCGTGTGAAGCAGACGTGATAACCACTACACCACAGGACCACGTATGTTAAGTGGCGTCAGTTTCTACCTATCCCAAGGCCTTTCATTCAATATTTATAAAAAATTTAAGCAATTAGCAATATAGATGCAGATTAATATTCTTCAGGATTCAGCTCACGTGTCCCAGTTGACGATTCCCAAGGATCCTGATAACTGCCGTAATCAAAGAAGAGACTCTGATCTTCCCATCCTGGTTCCATGGCCTCTTCTAGAGATTCTCGTTCCTCATACAAGTTCGCAATGTCTTGCACTTCGTGACTTTCCTTAACCTCAAAATTTCAGACCTTTAAGCATAGTTTTAGTTTACCTCCTTCTGCCTAGAAGCCACAGCTTGCCGTCCTCGGTATCTCCAGGCCCGAACAGGTCGGCTTTCATCCTAAACTCATTGATCTAAGCTCTTCGAATTCAAGGCTTACTAGATTCGCTTGAGAAGAGCTGTTTCGTGTTTCAGGAACGACGAAGTTGAGTTTGGCCCGGATCACAGTGTCCTCAGGGAAGGGCGGAAGACCCAGGTTACAAGATAAGCGGGTTCCTTGGCATTTGCCGCAGTTTAGGCGGACCTGAAAGTTAGGTTATATGCCAAAAAGGACGAGATCGCATGCATCTAGCCTCAGAAGACCTTTAAAACACTCCTTAGCCATGCAACCGTGTGTCTTTTATGCTTCAAAATCCCAAAAATCTCCAATTAGAGACAAAATTTATTAGCACACGGGGTTACGGTAACTGGTTGACACAATACGACATTGACAAACGTAAATAGAGAAAATCTAAACCCGTTTTTTGGATTCCGGTCCGGTCTTGTCGTCCTTGTCAGGCTTCTGATTCGGATCCTGGGTTTGAAGGCCGCTGGTGCTCGGCTCATCGGGGTTTTGGTCTTGAGACTTTCTGTGCTTCTTACAGTACTAAATGTGCGAATCAGAACTGAAATGCGAGTCTCTGGACATGCCTTCGCCTCAGAGGAAGACTGCTTGCGCTTCCTAGAACTCGAAGCCTGGCCATCGGTCTGCGTGCACAAGTCTGTTGTCGACGTTTCAGGGAACGATGTGACGTTGATCTGGGTGCTGTTGCAGTCCAGGCACTGAAACGGTCAAACTGGGCTATGTTTGGGACTGTAATCATACCTGGAACACGGCATTTCGAGTGCTGGAACCCGCCTGAGAACTCTGTTGGCCGTCCTCGAGTCCTGCTTGCTGGCCTGCACCGCCAACCAGATCTTGCCGGATTCCTGCCCGATCACTCTGGTTCTGGACCAAGTTGACGGCCATGGTCACCTGTCCGTCTCTCTGAAATGCACCCAGAGGTCAGCTGATGAGGCCTATGGGCAAATCCTAACCTGGGTATGAGAATCCGACGTCTTCGGCGGTGACATGAAAATATTCCAGTCTTCCAAACTGTCCCATTGCGAGTGGAATTTGGTTGCTGGCTGAACTCGGATTCCCAAAGTTGTCTTCTGTTGGGCTTTCTTGTCCTTGTTTCCGTGCAGGATGAGGAAGGGACTGACCCGTCTTGAATGCAACTCCTCGATGCGTTTCGGGTTCTGAGCGTTTCTGGGAGGTTGGCGACGTGTTTTGATGTGTGGAGAGTGGTCTTTCTTAGTGCGCCGAGGGGTACGGGAAGCGGGAGAAGAGCTGGAGGCAGATGTTGAGGGTTCATCTGGGTGTGGAATGTGCTGGGAAGGTTCGGCAACGGTAGAGGAGGCAGTGGGAGGATCGGTGGAATGCTGGAATAAGGCTTTTAAGTCTTGAATTAGAGTGTGACGGGTCTTACCGGCTGGGAATCGTCCGGATGAATACTTTCTGGAGGGGTCGGGGATGATGCGGAAGCGGACACCTGGACCTTGGCTTCTTGAACTTCGGCCGACTCGGCCTCGGGAGGATTCTGGCTGCTAGGAGCGTTGACTAGGGGTTGTGGGGAAGATTCTGAGACGTCCTTTTTGGTCTCCTGGGAACTCTCAGGATCTACTAAAGCCGCCTGCGCTTGAGCTTCCTGGTCCTTGACTAGATCCGCTGGGACGTGGAGTTCGGGATTCTGGCAGCTGGGAGCAGTGAGAAGGGAGGAAGCGGGAGACTCAGAGACGTCCTTCTTGGCCTCTTGGACGTCTTCAGATTTAGCTGGGATCGCCTGAACTTGAGCGTCCTGGTCATTGGCTAGATCGGCCGGCTGAATTTCGGAACTCGGGCAGCTGGAAACATTGACGGCGGAGGTCGAAGAGTCGGGTATATCCTTCTTAGGCTCCTGGGACGTTCCAGGCTCCTCTGCGACTGCCGCTTCAGCTTCCTGTTCCTTGCCTAGATCCGCCTCAGGGACGTCCTTTGGATCACTAGTGTCTTCTGGAATCGCGTGAACTTGAGCGTCCTGGTCTTTGGCTAGATCGGCCGCCTGGATTTCGGAATTCTGACAGCTGGAAACATTGGAGGCGGAGGTTGAGGACTCAGGGATGTCCTTCTTAGGCTCGTGGGACGTTCCAGGTCCCTCTGCAACTGCCGCTTCAGCCGCACGTTTCTGTTCTTCGACAGCCTAAAGTTGTAAACTCTCAAACACGCAAAAGGTAGCTTTAACCTACGTCGGAGAGCATCTTAGCTTTGAGCGCTTTTCGAGCTCGTGCAACCGCCTGCATCTCCTCTTTATTGCAAAGTAAGGACCAGACGTAAAGCTCAGCGTCTGCATCGCGCGGCTCTGTTTTGTTGAGTTCTATGAGGTGTTCTATGAGTTTTTGTCGGTTTCTTCGCCGGCGTAATTTTGCTTTCTTTCGACGAGCTTCTTCTTTTAGCCGAAGTGCCTCTTCTTTTTGCCGACGTCGCTTTTGCCGTCGAGATTCTCGGTTGCTTTGAGCCTAAAAGCAAGGATGGCTTGAAGAGGCAGGAACGGGAAGCCTACGTTTGAGGTTGACTGGGCACGAGGAGCAGAAGATTCAGGTACCTGATGGGTTTCCTGATCTTGGCCTGATTCCGAACCATTGGGTTTTGAAGATTCCTGAACTGGGCCAGCCGAATCCTGACTCCCTGGCTCATTGGACTCGGTCGAAGCTGGGAGCTCGGCAGCTTTCTGGCATCCTTGCTGAGAGGCGCCTTCCCCAGAAGCACTCTGTTCGGCCTAAAATCAATATCTTAAACTAGGCTTTTGATACTAGGACCTACATCCAATACGACTGGCGTCTCGTCAGATGGACCATGGGATTCTGGGGTTCCTGAGTCGTTGAGCTCTTGGGTCGCGGGGTTCTCCGGATCAAGTGGATCTGCCGATATGTCATTTTGGCTTTCAGGATTCGTCGAAGCTTGGAGATTGGCAGTTTCTTGAGATTCTTGACCAGAAGTTCCCTCGATCTAAAGTCGAACCCTTAAGTTGGGACCTAAGCAGATCCAATCCTACATCAAGTCCAGCTGGGCAAAGCTCATCTGCCATTTCTTGATCTCCTTGAGGTTCTCCAGAGTCTTCCATCTGATCGTCTTCCATTTGCTGCACTTCCCTCTGATCGTCTTCGACGCCAGCTTCAAGACCGGCCGCCATTCCAGATTCTTCGGTGTTTCCAGGAGTCCCAAAAGCCACTTCGGCCTAAAGTCCAACCCTCAATCCCAGTGTTCAGAGACCTAAACGCACCTGATCCTGATCTCCTAGATCCATGCTTTTCTGAACCTGTCCATCAAATACCGAATCTTGTCCTCCAATCCCAGAACTTGACGGTTCATCAGCCCTTGCCTCCACCCCAGCCACAGCGACAATGACCTGAGCCGGTCTAGGCGGAGGCCAATCTAATGAGCACGGAGTTGCCTTCTTCTGCTTCTTTGGCTCATTCTTAGCTTTGCACTGTTCCTCATACTTGGGTTCCTTCTTTGGGGGTAAACACTGAAATTCCAGCTTCAAACCTGAGTCCCAAAAGCTCAAGCCTACCATATATTGAATCTTCGTGTTCCCCTGCAGAGGTAAGCCCCACGATGGGATCCCGTATTTACTCACCGGCTCCGAAAACCGCAACTTCTCTCCGGGAGGCACCAGCGGCGACCTGCAGACCAAAGTCTTCTCCTCGGTTTCCACGGAAAGGTCCACTCCAGCAAACTCCAGCGCTTTCTTGTGCATCCAATTGAGCAAGTACTTCAGCTTTCCGGGGCGTTCGGCGTCTGTGTAGTCCTCGAAGTTCGGGAAGGATTCCTAAATGAAGAATTCAGGCACTTGAGAATCTTGCAAAATCTGACGAAGTTGAAGCCGACGATCTCCGCACGGTGGATCAAGAACGGGTCGGGTGTTACATCCACCACGGGCCTCCAGATTTCCATTCCCTTGACCTCTCCTGACGTCATCAACTTGTCGTTGCAGGTGATTAGGTGCACCCTCGGAGTACCATCCCTGAACAAATTTCTTAACCAGGAATTCTTAGAAACTTGAACCTACTGGTAAAAGATCATGGCGAAACTGTCCATCGCGAAATCACCATACTCGTTGGTCTTCAGAAACACCATCTTTATGTGTGACTCATCCCTTAAGTCTCCAAAAACGTGGGTTGCATCACTTAGAGCAACGCGGAAGGCGGAGTCCAAGGTGTCGTAGTAGATCCATTTCACAAGACCTTCTTCCTTCTCATCCTTCTCGACGAGCTGATACTCAGGATAGACCAGTATTGGCAGGTTTGTCGGGCGGTAACACGGCGAGGAACGGACGATATCGACCCATCCTAAAGAGCGAAAAGTGAAAAATTAGGGATGGGAGAAATTCGTTACCTTCTGGGTTTCTGAGAGGCCGATCTTTTGATTTGATCGGGTTCGGATCGGCCATGTCGTCGGCCTTCCGCTGTTTCCGGTCAGGCAGTTTCGCTACCGGAAGGGACCTGGAAAGATACTACTTTTGGGACACTCCTAATTGCGCCAGGCAAGAGATCCTCCCTTAAGAGATCAAGACCGAAGATCCTCTCCTAATCGCCGAGAACCTCAGGATCCAAAGATCACCCACGCCTATCAGCCCATCAATTGACCCTCACAGCCACAACCATACATCCGAGGTCCCTGAAACACGCAAACCACGATCAAGTACATATCTCAATTTCAGGAGACGACCTGACAATTCAAAAAGCCATTTTAGTTTAAAACATTTATCTGCTAATTCCTGAGGATAACAATATGTATTATATATAAGAGATCTATGTATCTACAGATTTTCTTTATGTTCATAAGATATTAAATTCCCTCCACAGTCGTATACAATCCCTGCGGAGGGCGTGAGGGCTCCCCAGAGATCCGGAGCGTAGATTAGGGGTGCGTCCGGTACCTCGGGGAGCCACGGATGAATTGGATTAATAACATAATTCGGGTCGAACCCGAATGACTCCTCTTGGGGAGGTACCGGTTGGGGCGGGGCTGGCTTGTCCTCCTGAAACGAGTCTTTAGCAAAGGTTGAGGTAAGGGTGTCTTACTTGAGGTTCCGCCTTTCTCTTTCGACCCCTCTTCGGCGTCCTTTGAGATGTTTGAGACACTCGCGGTGTCGCTCTGAGCCTGGAGGTATGTCGTTGCGGGGCACGTGAAGCCGACGGCTGCGGGGCGCTTGAAGCCGAAACGAACATGATCTGTTGAACCATCGCACTGACAGCGTCATTGCTATGACCGTCGCTTGAGCCTTGCTCAGAGACCTGGCTTGACGAGCTTGAGGGCAAGATGGGGCTTGACGACAGGCCAGAAGGGGACGGTTCCCAAGGGCTGGGAACGAGTCCCAAACTTGAGGCTCGGCTGGAGTCAAGAGCAAGACCAGTGCTTGAGGCTCGGCCGGGACCAGCCGCGGGAACCGAATCCTGGACCGACGCTTGGATGGAGGTCGAAGGCAGGACGAGCTCCTGGACAAAGCTGGACGTGTGAGCGTGGCTTGGGACAACCGTGGCCAGACTACGGCCAGGATCCCGGACTGTGCCAAAAGTCGATGGCTGGACAAGACCAGAAGTGGAGACTCGGCTGGGGACATGCACGGGCTCAGGATGCCGAACTGGGCCTGAAGTCGATGGCTGGACGGACTGTTGGGCGATTCCAGAACTGGATGTCCGACTGGAGCTTGGGGCGAGGCCGGAAGTGGAAGCCCGACTGGCTTGGGATAGTCCAGAGCCTGACGGTCCTCCGGAGACGGAACCCTGGGTCGATGTCGAGGCCAAACTGGGACCTGAACGCGCCGAGGAGCCAGATGACAAGCCCGATGTCGAAGGCGCATCCATGCTGTCCAAGTAGTCCAAGTAAGAGTTGACGTTGTGTGGGTCAAACGAGGTCGAGGGCCAATCCGAGGTCGATGACAGTCCAGAGGTAGATGGTTGGTCCGCCGCTTCCTTCCATGCCGCCTGAAACTATTTCCAATTTAGTCCAAAAACCAACTTTTCTTAACTGACCAGTTCAGTCACGGCGACCTCCGCCAACACCGATAGACGCGATTGACTTCCCTCTCGGTCCTCTCGCTTCGGAACTTGTAGTCCCTTCGCCTTCATCTCCGCCTCCAGCTTCTTCCTCTCTTCCTCCTAAAATAGCCCAATTAGGATTTGTGTCTCAAGATTTTAATGGATCACCTCCTTCTTTGCCTTATCTGGGATTAAGTGGTGATGCCACTTGGGCAAACCTACCAGCTTTGAAGGCGTGTGCACCCATTCGGGGTCCCGGAAGACAGGGAAATCGTTCCTGATCCCAAGCGTGGTCCGCTTGTTGTCCACTGTTGGCTTGGGCAAGTTCTTCTTATCGAGGCCGAGGAAGGGTTGAACGCGTTCGTTGTTCCGTTCGACGATCCGAGCCGGATCTCGCGCCAGTCTTCGAGGCTGTCGACGCCGTTCTGGCACAGGCGCTCGTTCCGGTCGGAGCATTCGGCGGCGGGAGCGCTTGGGAACCTGGGTCACGGGTTCGTCAGCCGAGCTTGTAGAAGGACCAGGTTGGGAGGCTTCAGGTGCTGCGGCAGCAGGAACAGGCTGGGACGGTCCGGGCAAGTCTGAAGACTCTTCTCGGAACGGCTCTGCTACGTTGACAACTGCGTTCGAGGGTCCAGCTTCCATTTTAGGTCCTTGGAAGGGTTCAGGCGCTTTGGGAGTCTCCTTCTCGAGATGATTAACGGCCCTGGACGGTCCAGCTACGCACGGTTCATGGACATGTTCAGTTTCAGGAGCCTTCGCGAGAGGTTGAGAGGATGTTGGGCACGAGGTTTGAACGGCTTCTACGTGATTCTCTGGCTCCTCCACTGGTCTGGGAACTACATCTTCAGTGTGGACGTCTTCAGGTCGGGTTGCAGTGGGTTCGAAGAGTTCCGCTGGCATCTCCGCGTCTCGGGACAAAGGCTCGACCACGTATAGAGACTCCATCGGTGGTTCCGGAACAGGTTCGTCTGTGATCCAGATAACCTCCTCGTTCGGGCCCTCTTCAGAACGGTTGATGAACTCAGATGGCTCTGCGTACTGCTGCTCATCTTGGTTTGAAGTTTCGGCTGCCTCAACGATTTTGTCTTCTTCTTCTTCCATTGGCTCATCGACCAGAAAGAACTCTTCGACATCGGGGGACTCAACGAAGTGTGTCGAAGGTTCTTCCGGAGACAACTGTTCGGATTCATAAGTGAGGACGACGGATTCCTGGGATTCGACAGCGTTTTCAGGCTGGTGCTCAAGCCGGACCGCTTCTTCTTCCAGGTCGTTTTCGATATACTCAAGGGCATCCTCGTCTTGAAGAAAGAACTCTTCAACGTAAACGTCGTCGATGGGTTCAGCCACTCCTGGAGCAGGACTGACGGTGTTGCCTTCTTCCACATTGTTTCCAACAGGCTCGGTTGGCTCCTCCTCATCGTCGAAAGGTTCTGGCTCTCTCGGAGGGCTGTCTGCTGGCCCAGCTTCGACATTGACCGATTCTTCCAAAGGACTTCTGGGGCTGTCTTCTTCCGGAAGCACTTCGGCTAACTCGGGAGACTCTTCCTCGTCCTGGTTAGAGATGTTCTCCACATCAATAAACTCGTCAACAGGTTCCATAACTCGTTGAGATCCTTGACCAAGTTCAGCATCCGGACTCGCGGCTTCCATAGGTTCAACTTCTGGAACAACCACCTCCATACGATGGGTAGTGTTCTCTTCTGGCTTCGGTTCCACAGCGTCTTCAACAGAGACGTTTACCACGTCTATGAACTCGTCGTCGAGAGGCTCGATCACTCTTGGAGATTCTTCCGATGTCTTGGCCAGGGCTTCACCCGATTGCCCGGCTTCGGGTTCGAGCATGACGACTTCCAAGGGCTCTGCTTCCAGGGCAGCCCGGGTTTCCAGCACAGGTTCGACAGTCTTCTCGTCCTCCAGAACTTCCATCTTGTTCATAGAGCTGCTGAGATTTCCAGGACCATTCGAAGACATGCCGGATATGCTGGGTTCCACAAGAGGCGCGATCCTCAACCGATCCTTGGATTCGAGCAGGGCCACTTCCAAGGGCTCCGCTGCCGGGGTAGCGCGGGTTTCCGGTACAGGTTCGACAGTCTTCTCGTCCTCCAGAACTTCCATTCTTTTCATAGAGCTGCTGAGATTTCCAGGACCATTCGAAGATGTGCTGGGTTCCACAAGAGGGACCATCCTCAGCCGATCCTCGAGTTCGAGCAAGGGCTCCGCTTTCAGGAGAACACGGGTTTCCGGCACAGGTTCCACAGCCTTCTCGTTCTCCAGAACTTCCATCCTGTTCTTAGAGTTGCTGACATTTCCAGAACCTTTCGAAGACCTGCCCGAGGTACTGGCTTCCGCAGGAGAGACTATCCTCAGCTGGCGCTCTGAGTCATCAGCAGGCTTGGGACCATCATCGTCATGTGAATTCTTCTTAGGACGCTTTGCGGGTGGCTCGTCGGAGTCTTTAGCGTTTCTGGCCAAGTCATCCTTCAAAAAGTGTAGTTATTAGTGAAGTAACCATTTCGAAATCTTACGTTTTCATGTGGCTCATTTGCTCTTCTCGCTACGTTCTCATGGTGTGTACGGAAGCTCGCGGCGTGGTCCATGCGATCATCTATCGGGACGTCTTCTGCCTCGACTTCCTCGTGAGGTAACTGTGGAGCCTCCTATAATGCACATTTAAGAATCGAAGATAGAATTCAACACTTACAGCTTCAACCTGCATGTCTTCTCCGAGATCTGCGACTGCTTCCGGCCTATCAGCTGGCTCACCCAAGTCTCCGCTCGAAGGACCAGCTGGGAGTTCCTGCTTGACGATTTCCTGTTCTGGGACCATTGGAGCCGCTTCTTGGATCTGTTGATTATCGTCGGCGACTTCTGCAGCCACGGAGCTGCCATCCTTAGCTGCAGGTTCCTTCAGACACACTGCTAAGCTAACGACCTGTTCCTATAGTTCTCGTTGAATTTAATGTTTTGAGTTATCAGTGACTTACTGAAGAGTCTTCGGCCACTGGTTCTCCATTTGGAGCATTTGGCGGAGTCGAGTTGGGAGCGCTGGAATTCTCAACCACGTTCGCGGAGGACGAAGAAGGTTGGTCTGCTTCTACTGGCCTTGGGTCATGGTTGATCGCATTGTTCTCGGCTTCCCGAACCCTAGCTTCTCCATTTTCAACCTAAAATATGAGAGATTACTTTGCCCTCAGCCGATTTCTTACAGATGGCAAGCTCACCGCTTCAGGTTCGTTCTCTTCTCTTGCCTCATGAAGCTCCTGAGGCGGTTCTGCTGGAGTCTTCGGGTCTTCGGCCATTGGTTCCCCAACTGGAGCATTTGATGGAGTCGGGATTGCGGCGTTGGAAGTCCCAACCACGTTCGCGGAGGACGACGATGCGGGTTGGTCAGTCTCTTCTGGCCTTGGGTCGTCCAGTTCTACTGGCCCGTTCACCGCATCGTCCTCGGCTACCCGAACCCTTTCTTCCCAATCCTCAGCCTAAAATATGAGAGATTACGTTGTCTTCAGCCGATGTCTTACAGATGGATAATATAGGCTCAGCGCTTCAGGTTCCTTCCCTCTCGCCTCGAAAAGCTCTTGTTTCTTCCTCAGTTCACGTAATATCCTTGCTTGAGGCGGGTCTGGACTTTCTTCCAGATCGGCTATCTCCTCCTAGATATATTTCAGTTTTAGCCGCTCATTTGAATTTTAGCTTACCCAAGTAATTTCAGTCAAGTTGTACGTTTCATAACTGAACTCCGAGGAGTTCTTAGATGTTTTGCTCCAGGTTGGAGCTTTTGATGGCATGAGGTTTAAGAAGTGCTGTGCGGTTATACCGGGTTTGTGCACTCCGACACATAACTTGATGCCATCATCTTTGCTGAATTGCTCGGATTAGCCAGTGGTGATCCGTGACAGTCAACTTACAGGTACAAGCTTATGGAGCCGTGGAGGGTCGCCTCGAAATTCGTCTCCTTCTTCATTCCACTGATGTAGTACCATCGAACACCGTCAGGAACTTCTTCCATAAAAATAGATTCAGCCTCCCGCTTGATGAGTGCCAGGGAATCTCCTCCGCAGTGGCCAAACGTAAAGAGACGTCTCATTCCCTCCGGTCCCGAGACAACCAAGATTAGGTTGTAATCGGAGTAAAGGACGAAAGCGTGGCCTCTGGAAAACACGCATTTTGACTGGTTTCTTGGAACAGTCGTGATCCAATCTAAACGACGGTGAATGCGACATTGTTAGGTTTGGAAACTTACGATCATCCGATTGAGGGAAGTTTTTCTCCATATGGCCCAAACTTGTAAGAACTTCGCATTGGAGTTTTCCATTTCTAAGCTCTCTGCCTGCATGAACGTGAAACTTTCCATGTAACAGTCGGCAGAAATATTCCCATGACGAATCTTTCGGATCACTCATACGAAGAAAGGGTTTCCATTGAAAACGTCTTCCTTTTTGACGCACAAACGTTAAGCAGAAAGTCTTACGGCTGGTTCCATAAACGAAGAAGAAGACACGCCTGGATGGAGATTTGACAAATCGGTAAAACTGCAAATCGTCTCGCGTTTCTGGCTAAAAGTTTGGCTATTTGGTCATTGCAAGAAAATAAAGAAATCATACCCAGTCCGGTAACTTTACGATGATAATCTTTTTTTTGGCCATTTTCGAGTTGTATTCCTTTATCAGGCCTCGCTCCAATTTGAAGTAAACGTGGTAAAGTCCGTCGTCTTCTTCGCTGGGGATTATATCTGGAGAATCTGTGTCTCTCGATGTCGAAGGAGCTTGGTCCAAATCCAGTTTGGACGTTGAGGGACGACCCAAACCGGAAGTCGATGGGCCTGGGTCTACAAGCGGAGCATCTAATCTGGACGTCGAAGGACGTTGCTTTCTTTGAGCAGCACCCAACCCAGAGGTCGAAGGGCCTGGATCCACAAGCCGAGCATCCATGTTGGATGTCGAAGGACGTTTCGCCGATCGAGAACGAGCCAAACCGGAGGTTGATGGACCTGAGTCCACAAGCCGAGCATTCAATCTGGACGTCGAAGGACGTTGCGCCGACCGAGAACGACCCAACCGGGATGTCGAAGGGCCTTGGTTCATGTTCATTCTGGACGTCGAATGACGTTGCGCCGATCGAGAACGACCCAACCGGGATGTCGAAGGGCCTTGGTTCATGTTCATTCTGGACGTCGATGGACGTTGCGCCGATCGAGAACGACCCAACCCGGAGTTCGATGGACCAGGGTTCACAAGTGGAGCATCCGATCTGGACGTCGAAGGACGTTGCTCTGTTAGAGAAGAAGTCAACCCGGACGTCGAAGGACCTGGGTCCACAAGCGGAGCATCCATGTTGGCTGTCGAAGGGTTCTGGCCCGACGCCGAGTCCATAGCGAATTGAGGGCAGTGATCTCAAAGCTGAAAACAGTGGAATGCGGTCAGGTGATAATCGCTAAAAATCACGGCGATTGCTTTCCACACGCGAGGAAGCGTCAAAACACGGAAACGGCGCAAAGACCAGAGAACAACAGCCCAAGCTCCACTGTAAGTAAGTTCAAAAATCGATATTTGATTCGCATCAATTAGGTTCATTGCGAAATCCGCACAAGAAGAGCTCTCGCGCACCCGCACATTCCCCATACCTACCAGCCGCCACCCAAGACGAAAGCCCACCCGCATCGCGAGATATCCGCGCGCAACGATTTCGCGGATTGCGACAAAAACGCGCGAGACCAACAGCGTCTCCCCATCGGGAGTGGCGGCCGCCAAGCACCCACCGCCGTCAAACGCCGACAATGGCTTAGATAAGGAAGAGCATCGTCGGGATAGCTAGCGCCGGACGCTCTGGCGACTCACCTGAGCGTCTCTGAAAGCGACCGACACACAACCCTATATGAGACGAGGAGGAGCGAGTAGCGGTGACAGCGGCGGCGGCGCTGGATAGGGAAAATGACTTCAGCTGGTGCGTTGCTCTGCCTTGCGGTAGCCAGCAGCCGCTAAGATGCCTCACGCGTTTTCCGTGAGCTCTTCTAATAAGCGGCATCTGCGGCGGTGGCCGCGACGCGGTTATGCAGACGAGAGAAGCGTCCGGGTGGCAGGGAGAGGAGGAGGAGGGGAGCCTGCGAGAGCGGCGCTTGATATGTTGATATGGCAACCCAGGCCTGGGGGAAGAGCAACAGCGTCAGGGGCAGCAGGAGACACCCGCACGCGCGTCCGCCCGGCTGTGTGAAGCTACGCGGAGAAGAGGAGAGAAGCAGAGGCGGCGCGGCGGCTGCAGACCGCCGCCGGCGCAGCCCTGCAGGACACGGAACTGGGCACATTTCCAGACAGATCACGGAGTTGCGGGATCCTATTGGGCTCAAGGATCTTGGAAAACCTTAGCCCAGACTTTCTCTGAGGTCAGCCTCAAATGCAGGAAGGTCAGGAAAGCTTGGATATCGCCAATTTCGAGCCTTGCGAGTCTCAAAATCACATCCGAAAAACTGTGTTCTGCGCCCAACCAAAAAACTCGATATTGACAAACACGCCAGACTCTTCCCAAGGTCACTGGCCGCCGAAGACAGCCGCCATAAACCAGTTTCGCTAATTTCTCCCATCGTTCCGGCCCTTTTTCCGACGTTTTTTCAAGCAGATTTCCCAGGAATATAAAAAGGTGTTTACGGAAAAGGTGTCAGGAACGAGGAGCCGGCAATAAAAAGACATCGGCGGCGTGGATCGTTCCTCGCGGGCGCCTCACAGCCGTCGGCATCAGCGGCCAGCAGCCCTCCGTAGCGCGGAGGACAAAAGAGAGGTGCGCCAGAGTTGTTTATGCGCTTCACACACTTTGAAGAGACTGTCAAAACACCACGAAACGTTGACCCCTGTCTTTTGTAACCCTTGAAATCGGATCCCTGATAAGACTCCGAAAAGACCCCACAACGGCCACAGCGTTTTTGCACGTCCCCTGCCGGCGCCTAACCCCCCTCTCGTACGCTGTCGAGTAACGGAAAAATTGATTTAGACACATAGGCAAAAATTAATTAGCTGCGAGAGGATTATGGACATGCGCCTAATCCGAAATGCGCCGCAGAATCACGCTCATCGATTAAGCACACGCCTGCACCGGCCGCCTCGGCCGCATGGCCGCGTTGAAGAGGTATGTGATGAGAAACCGCCCGAGAAGCAGGGGCATTGAGATGCGCGGCAGGCATCGATTAGCCCCCGTGTGGCCTATGAAGCACGATGGTGCTGATGATGATGATCACGGGCACGGGACGACGCCGTTTCAGCTGCACGCTGCTCGGGGCTCAGATGGCCCGTGTTGCGCTTGTGCTGTTAACAAAGCTGACCTCTTGCGGCTAGCTGTGAAGCTCAAGCGTGCGCGCAAAGACTCCAACAGCGGTTATCTCAAGCGGAATCGCTTTGGACGAGATTAGAGGACATGCGGATCTGGTGGTCAAAGAGCAGAAGAAAAGCCGCTCGCGCGCATAAATAATAAACATTTCTTGGGATGTTGGGGAATGTGTGGTTGTGACGGAACGGGAGAATGAAGGGGAGAAGGCAGGAGAAGGAAGTGACGGTGCAGGCAGTGCCAGGGATGGAGACTTTGGAATTCAGAGGTCGGCAGGGGTCTCCTAAAGGTCGCAATTCTAAGGCTCTAGTTTACCTCTAAAGTTGCCCGAAATGCGTGAAGCACTATAAGCAGAAACAAGCCTAAACACAAGCCTAAAACCGTTAGTAGGCTGCACCTCAACTCTGTCCGAACGCGTCTTATCTGCGCAGGTGCGAATCAGCCGATATCCCTACCGTATACCTGCCTTGTTTTGTCCAGAATAGCGCTAAGATATGAGTCAAAACATTACAGCTGGCGCTGAAAGCTGCACCTGATTCTAAGAAAACAATTTGCGCATCGACTGTAAACAGGAAGCCGCCGCATAGACAAAGATTCCCGAGATTTCATCCGATAATGGCCTTATTGATGCTCACATTTAGCAAGCTAGACCAAACTTGAAAAGACGACTTTTCCAAGTCCCCAATTCTCTAATTTCAGGCCAAAAATCGGTCCCAAAGACACCTCAGATCTGTCCCTTGCCTAACCTCTATTACGTCACATCCTCGCGCATCTGCTCAGGTGCTAATTAGCTGACGATCCCCAGCGCATCTTTGCTATCCTTAATCCGCAAAGACCTCTTTCAAACGCGATCTCTGAACCGTAAAAATGCAATCGTCTCTTTTCTCTTGCTAGAAATCCAAAAAAGTGAGCGTAAGAACACCGTAAGACGCTCCGGCAGCGCCGAAAACAGTGTGGGTGCAGCTGGCGCTGGCGGCTGAATCTAAGAGGGCAGTCTGTACATCGACCGCAAACAGAACTTGGCTTGACGCCGTTGGAAAAGAGATCTCCAACGATTCCCTCAAAATCCACTTGAAAGCAACCCAAGTACTATAATGTCACATGTCCATCTATCTGCTTGGAAGCTCGTTCTCGTCCGACTCCAGATCTCGGCGCTCGCCGATGTCATGATTTCCAACTGACCTCCGACCCGAAAGGCTCAAATGCTGAGTCCCCTTTGAACCCAATCTTTCCTTTTGGCGACCAAGAAACGCCAAATATCCCAAAAACTGCTCCCATCAACCCTTTCCAGTTTATCGTCTCCATCCTGTCTCCTTACCGTATCCCAATCAATGCGTTGGCCGCGCTGTCCCTTTCTCGGCTGCCTCGGAGCTCCTCCGAGCCCCTCTCCATCAGGTGAATTTCCATACCACACCCTTCATCGTCGCCTCTCTTCGATCCGTCCGGTGCCACAACATTCCAGCAGCAGCGCCTCTCATTCCCTCACCTCCCCAGCATCTTTCGGCGACAGCAGCATCACCGTTAGGGGGAATTATAACGTCCATATGCGTCCGCGCTGCCTTCTTGCCTGTCCCTCGTACGTCCGTCCCTTCGACCCCTGATCGCCGCTCTCCTGCGCACGGCGGCATACGAGACCAAGCGGAGGCATACGAAGCCGAGCGGAGGCAGCAGGGAGCAGCGAGGAGCGCTCGACGGGATATAAACAAAGCGTGTGAAAAAGGTGTTTTCGATTAGCGCGCAAATTAGGGGAATGTCACGCTAGGCGAGGCAAACAGGGATCGGAGGAGAAGGGGATTGAGGGATGAAGGAAATGGGGATACAAATGAGTTATAATCAGCTCGGCCAAAATTAGAATTTGACGGATTCGGGAAAGCCGGAGAAGGTAAACATGTTTAGGTAGGGTAATTGGGGTCTTTGGCTAAGGAATACGGTAGCTTCCTCCATCTGTCGGCTCTCCGGAAGGCCAAACTTCAAACTGAAATCGAAAGACTGGTTCTGGGACCTAGTTTTCATCTTTTGCAGGATCTATTTTCGGAGTTTTCTTCATTACTTCCAGCTGGACGTCGACCCCTCAAGAAGGAAATTCGTTGTTGCCAGGATCGGCACCTCGGTTCTAAGTAAGAATCGATGGCCCCCTCCGGACAAACGATGGCCCCGTCGG
>KN167223.1:81943-103254 GCA_000757745.1 Steinernema scapterisci
ACGATGCATTTGTCTGCTCCTGTAAAAGTGCGCAATCTGAAAACCGCGAAAACTGCGCATAACCATCTCAAAAATGTTACAGGATGAAGCGTTCCGAGACCAATTAAAGCGGAATAAAATGTGTTATTAAACGCGAGTTGGAGTGCAGCAATGAGGAGGCTGCACCTCATAGTTACCAGTACGAGACTGCCTTTCCCGGCGTTCCCGAGGCCACAGACGAACTTGACCGGCAGTTCGAAAATGCAGATAAATGGTCGGATTCCGATGGCGACTATGATGACGATGAATCCTACGGTGGTGGAAGTATGGATGAGCAAGATGAGGAAGATGACGATCTGCGCGAAATCTGCGCGATAGCAACATGAAGCAGGAGGACGACGAAGATGTAGACGACACCGTTAGGGTCGACGAGGAAATGGACAAGGACCATAACGACGAAGAAGTGGAGCGTTCACACCACACGGGCTCACACCCCACGGGTTATCCTTTTTTGAGGACCATCGATTGTGGGGGGCCATCGGTTGTCCGATGGGGCCATCGTTTGTTCGGGGGCCACCGATTGTCCGCCAGGGGCCATCGATTGTGGGGGGCCATCGTTTGTCGTCATTATCCATTTTTGGGGGCCATCGATTGTTAGGGGGCCATCGATTGCGGGGGGCCATCATTTGTCCGACGGGGCCATCGTTTGTCCGGAGGGGGCCATCGATTCTTACTTAGAACCGGCACCTCTCCGTCGGCTTGGCAACCAGGCGTAAACAACGGCGGACACCTCACAGGGGACGTAGAGCCACGTCCCTCTCACGGCTCTTTCTAAGAATAGAAGATGCCGAGATTGCGAGCAGGGGATTAGCAAGCCAGCAGAACATGAAACCTCGCTAGTTTACGGGCTTTCCAGCCCCGACATGACAAAAGCCAGATGAGCCAAGAGTCGAGGAACTCAGGAGTACATGAATTCATCAATTTGTGGGCTAGCTTGTGAATCTTGTTGACACGATATAATCTCAGTATAACACTATGTACTAAAGGTCTTCTTGCTCCTATTTGGCCGCCGTAGTCGTTGGCGGTAGTCTTTCTTCTCCAGGGATCTGAGGCGTTTGGGAAGCTGAAAGCAGAACCTTAAGTTTAGACCCAGTTTTGAGTTTCTCGGTCTTACGATTTGCTCATCCCCCACAGGCGAGAAATAACACCTTCCCAGGGCGCTTTTCGCGGTCTTCGCCTCTTCCTCAAGCCCGAGATCGCTGAAGGAGAGAGCTTCGCGATGACGCGTAAGCTCGCGCGCCGTCAGCGCCAGCTTCCTCTTCTTGGCTCGGCGCACGGAGGCCGTTTCTCTCGTCTTCTGGGGGCTCTGGAATTGTGAAAAAGGCTTGAAAAAAGGCCAAAGAGGGTTTAACATACGTCGAGGTCGGACCCTGTTGAACGTCGACGGGGAGCCGAGAAGGAACTGGGGCGGCTCTGAGGAGAAGGACTCTGAAACAAGCGAGTTCAACTTATCCGACTAGAGCCTGTGGTTACCTTCTTCTGGGCGTTGAGTCCTCTCGGCTGACTCTTCTTGTTCTCATCGTCCGTCGAACGGGAAGTTTCAGGTTCCCTGGGACCCTAAAACAGTCAAAAGTAGTTGAAAATCCACCCAAGAACGTCTTACCTTGAGCCACGAGAAAAAGCCACCAATGAAGCCAAACATCGTGTATCTCTGCTTCCCGGACTGTTGTAAACCACACTGGAAGAACCCGCGCCCTGGCTCCAAGGGATAATCCAACCAGCACCTGGCATCGAGAGCGTGCGTGGGCCTGGAGAGAAGCGATCCCGTTGGGCAATGAGGATATAATTAGTCCAGGTAATGAGAAAGCTGATGCGCTGGTCGCTCTGGGCCAGCGCGCGGCCCTGCAATCTCCGATTAGGGGATAATTAGTATTTATTACCGGGGCCGTTAGGATATGGCTGAATTTGCCGAAAACAGTCCAGTCTGCGCCCTGATTTGGAGATCTGCCACACTACAGTATAGCAAAGCCAAGCTTTTATCGACCAGATTCATAGCTTAAACACAATTTACAAAAATCAGATCCGCCATCTACCGTAATCTTCAGGACGTCCTTCGGGAAAACCCGATTCCGGATTTCCTTCCACGCCTCTTCCTGACTGCATCTGACGTAGATTTCGGCCGTTTTCTGCCTCTTCGTTTCCGGCTGATGGGTGTAGGTCATCTCGACGAACGTGTTCAGCACGTTGAAGCCCAGGCACTCTTCTTCCGACGGATCTTCCAGGGATATCTTCAGCTCCGAGTTTCCACGTTTCCACATGAAGCTCACGACCTCTTCTTCCAGGGTTCCCATGTTGCAGGGACATTCACGCAAGATGAGGCTGGAAAGGTTGTCGTTTACTAGCTGCACCCTCAAAAAGCTGTTTATGGAGTCGGCGTGTTCCGTGGAGCTGTGACAGAGTTCGATGCTCGTCAGGGAGTGCCCGAAAGCTGAGAAGAATACCCTCGACTGACCCAAATTGAGACTTCTGATCTGGTGAATCTCAATCTTGTCAATCGCCTTCCTGGCGGCGTCTTCCAAAATCTCTGCTGGGAAATCTCCTTCGGAGCAATCGACGGTCAGGTGGTCATATTCGACGTCATAATCTGGCTTCTGGTCGAGCGGAATCTTAAAGGATTGATTCACAAGGTTCACAGTGTCGATGATCGTCAAAAGCTGGGTCTTTCCCAAAACCATGAAAGCGTTTTTGGGCTTCATAGAGACCATTTCAGGCGCCGATTTCTAGAACGAAATTTGGGATTTGGGAAGTCGGGAGGATTAACGCAGCGACGAATAATTGGGGAAAGGGACGAAGTGCGAACAATCGATCGAATGCGCGCAATATGCGAATTCAGCGCGCGCGTGGGTTTAGGATGCGGGTTTGGGCTGCGACCCTGGGTTGAGGATCAAAGATTAACCAACGTCCTCAAACGTTATCAGGCATTTATTCACCTCATAAGATCACTTACATATTCGGATCTTCAGTCCTTCTTGTTCTTCGCTGATGTGGAATCTCTCAGCGATCCACGGAGCGACATGTGCACGGGCTTCGGGTGAGGCATCGGCTGGTCCTTGGGTGGCTCCGGGGCTAGGGACTTCGGCTGCTCCTTGGGCTGTTCCTTAGGTTGCTCCGGCGCCTGGGACTTCGGCTCTTCCTTCGCTTGTTCCTGCGCTTGTTCCTGCGCTTGTGGCTTCGGCTGCTCGTTGGGTTGTTCGGCCGGCTGGAGATTCACATCTTCCTTGGACGCCTGGGTCTTCAGCTCCTCCTTGGAAGCTCTGGCTTCCTCTTCCTCGACCTCCAAACGCATCGAAGCCTCGACCTCCTTCTGCACATCATCCACGTTCTTCGGCGGCGTCTTCGCTCCCCAGCCGGTGACGCCGCTCAGGGACCAAAGCTGATACTGATACGACCAAAACAGCGTCTTGTACGTGAACATGGCAGCAGCACGGGAAGCGTTCGGGTAGCGGTACATCATCTGTAGCATCAGCCATGTGATCTTCAGGATGTTAATGATTGTTACGCAGATCGCGTAGAATCGATTCCATGCGCGGACGTATAACGGCTCGACGGGAGCTGGAGCTGAAAAATTAAAGTTATGAAACACGTTTAAAATGCCAACTTACGATTGCGGGTCCTCTTGGATTGGGAAGAACTCTTCACACGCTTGGACTTGCTTTTGCGTGAGCCGACGCTCTTTGACGTTGACGAAGCTTTCGAAGGAGCGGCTACTGGAGCCGGAGCTGCTGAAACCATCGTCAGACCGGTCGGCGGCGGTCACAAGAGAAGAAATGAGCATCTCGAGAGATGCGCGAAACGAGACAACTTTCTAGACAAGGTCGTCTCAAATCCGCCTAAACGTCCACACGTAGACTTCATTTCGTCTGTGCAGGAAATTTCGAAGCGGTCGTACGAACCGTGCAATATTCGATGTGTTTCTGACCCAAATCTGAGACCGAAATTAATTCATCGCCACACAGAATACACCTAACAAATAACATATCGTAAATTTACATGTAATTGGCTCATCCGGACAGTTTCTGCTCTTCTCCGCCGGTTGACTTCGTTTGCTTCTTTCCCAGCTTCGTGGGGTCCCATCCGACGTAGATCGCTCCTCCGACGAGCGCGCAAACGGTGAAGAATTGTGCTGCGCAGCGTCCTCGCATGTACAGTTGTGCCCTGTACTGGTTTCGGTTCATCGTGGCTCGGAACATGCCTAAAGTGTGAAATATAGAGGTTGCTGGGGAACGACCGCTCAAGGGATTTGAGGACGGCGAGAATGAACAATCCTGACAGACAAGTCACGTTTCGAGATCCAATCTAGACGCATCTTCAGACATGTATCGTCTCATTTGGCTACCGCTCGAAAACTTCATTTGATCTCCCAGCTCCGCCGCGACCGGCCGCTCCTCCCTAGAATCTCCCCGATTCCCGACTTACCAACAAGGCATCCAACAGTGGCGACCATTCCCAGCGGCACAAGCGGATTCGTCAAGGCCTTCTTCATCACCGTGGCCTTATCCACAATCGACTCGGATCCCTCGTTCAGGTCCATGGGAATCGCAGGAACGGCCGATTCCATCCTCGGATATTTCTTCCATTGCATGTGGCGCTTCTGGCGCTCGTCCAGATCTGGGATTCCTGGTACTCCTGGCATTCTAAAATCGCATTTTCACCTCTGCACACACACTTGTCCCAACGATATCCAAGCGCTCATAAAAAGCGAATCTCATTTCATTCTAGAAACGGACAAAAACAATAATTTAAAAGCGTAAAAGGCTCCTATATACAATAACATAACCCATTAATATCACAGAAGGCAAGTGGCCACGGAGAAGGCCTATCTCCGCATGTGGAAAAAGGTGAGCACGAAGATCAGTCCAGCGATCAGGGTGCCAAGGTAGATGTCCCAGTCAGGACCGATTAATTCTTCAGCAACGACGAAAATTTTGACCTGAAAATCGGTAAATTAGCTTCGCATAGCAGACGTCTAACTTACCGATCTGAAGTATTCCATCAAAAATCTAAAGCCTAACTTGAAAAGCGCCAAATTAGCTGGCACCACAGCATCCGTGTGCGTTTGCGCAGCACGGTCGTAGAATCGCTTGGCCAGGTGGATGTCCTTCTCCATTCCGAGGCCGCTTTCGTGCATGTAGCCGAGGTTGAACATCGCCTGAGCAAGGTTGTGGTGGTCGGCAGCAATCTTGTATTGATTTGCGGCTTCTTCCATGCTCGGCTCAGTTCCCAGGCCATAGTAGTAGTAGTCTCCGAGCTTCAGGCGGGCATAGGCGTATTCTTGGTTGGCGGATCGACGCCAGTAGTTGATGGCGCGCTGAAGGGATTCGTCGCGTTCGAAGAGGGCGATCATTGGGGATTGTTCTGAAGAGGGTTACGGTAAGCAGAGAAGCTTAGACAAAAAACTCACCTGTATCCAAGATATACGCAACATTGGTCTGTGCGGTTTCGTATCCCAGCTCTGCCAGGAACATGTACTTGAAGAGCGCCTGGTCGACCTGTCGATCCTTGTAAAGCTGATACGCTTCATTCAGCTTATCAGACCAACGTCCTCGCTCAGCCACATTCTTGTAGTACTCCAGAGCGATCGGACAGTTCCTCGGGACACCAGTTCCCTTGGCGTGCATTATGGCGAGGTTGTAGTACGCCAGTACGTGTCCCGATTGCGCGGCTTTCTGGAAGAATTGAACGGCTGCTTTCAAGTCGCGTTTCATTCCCAGACCGTCTAAAAATGAGATTCTTAGGAGAGTTTGAGAGTCATAGCCTTACTGAAATACATGTATCCAAGATGGAGTTGTCCGTCGACCCATCCTTGCTCAGCGGCGTTGTAAAACAGCTCGTAGGCCTTCTGGTAGCTCTGTTCGACACCTCGGCCATAGAGGTACATGACGCCAAGGCCACTCTGGCCAATTGGGTTACCCTGAAAGTGCCTGTTAGATCTAAAATGCAAGATAGAGCTTACCTTATCAGCGGCCTTCTTGAAATACGAAAACGCGGTCATGTTATCCTGCGGAGTGGAGTCCGTTCCCTCGAGGAACATCCTGCCAAGGTAGGCATATGCCTGGGTATGTCCTGCCTCCGCTGCCGAGGTGAAGTAGTAGTTGGCCAGCACGGAATCACGAGGAAGACCTCGACTGCCTTGAAGATACATCTGGCCCAGCGTAGTTTGGACGCTGACGTCGCCCTTCTCAGCAAGGTATTTGTAGTAGCTGAGGAGGTTCGAGTCGATCATCATGCCTGGGATAGGACTGCCTGTGTTGGCCGTGGCTTCCTAAACCGAAAAATTCACTAACACTTCGGAAATTATTGACTTACAGCTTCATCGGGAAGACGAATCCTAGTGCTGGTCACACCTCCAGTAAGCCTGACCTTGTCGGCGACCTTGGAAGCCACCTTCTGGTACCATTCCAGCGCTTTTTCGCAGCTAGCAGGCACGTTCACTCCGTGCGAGTAGCGGTATCCAAGGGCCATTTGCGCGAGAGGATTTCCTCCGAATCCAGCGAAGGTGTAGTAGGCGAGAGCCTTCGACGGGCTGGCCTTTTGGACTCCAAGGCCGACGCTGTGGAGAAATCCAAGGCCGAGTTGGGCGTCGGGGGATCCTTTGGCGGCCAGTTCTTCGAAGAGCGTCCGGGCTTCGTCGATGCTCCAGCGGTTGTAGTCGCCGAAGAGGTAAGAAAAGGCTGAAAAATGCACGTTGAAATATAAAATTCAAGAATGTTGGCGTACCGATCAGTTTCTTCGCTTCCGTGTGTCCTTGTTCGGCCGCCAGCGAGAGCAACTTGTAAGCGTCACGTCGGCTGTGACTCGAAGTTTCGCCCATTTTCTTCAGGCTCTCCCGGAATCGTTCCTGGACGTCTTCTTGCAGATCTTCGGCATGGCGTTCGTAGGAGAATTCATGGCCGAAGTTCGAGAGGGATCCTTGCTTCTCCACGTTCTTCGGGGCGTTCGGGTTGTCGATGACGTCGTCTTCGCTGAGCTTTGAGGAGGCCAGCGTTCTTCCTTTCAGCGCGGCCGGAGTTTCGCCGTCGTTGTTGAGCAGCATCACTTGTCGTTCCTCGGCGGCTTCATCGTCATCTTCCAAGGCGCGCGCGGGGATGCTGAGGCATGCTCCGACAAGGAGGAGGCATAGGAATGTCCTCCTTGACGTCCACATCTCTGAAACGAAAGACAAAAATAAGGAAAATGTGGCGAAAGGAGGTTGTTTGCAACACACACGGTGAAGATGGCCACGAACACATGTGCAATGCGGTGTTTCTCGACGTCAATGGAAACGGAAATCGTTGTGGGAGCTTCGGGAGATCTCGGGCATAATTACTCAGCTACACACGCAAATTTTCGACATTCTGGACACAAAATTGGCTTCTGGACAAGGAGCAAACACGTCGAACGCACGGATCACGACCGACCGCTGAATCCAACTTGGAACGCAAAAAATGAAATCTGGCTTGTTGACACGCGGTTTCAGACACGCAAAGACTTGTCTAGACATCGAGGTCGTTGCAATCACGTCTGAAGACGGACGGCGGCCATTTACAGGATCCAAAATGTCCGGAAAATGAAGCAAAACAGCGCATTTTTGTGCACAAAAACAAATCAAAAACAGTGCTGCAAAAGTCTAATTTTCGGAGGTTCGGTCCATGGATCAAGTCGGGATGGATGTGGCGCGGAGATCGACAAGGTTACTCTGAGGAGTAGAGGCGAAAGAGACGAAAAACCAGACAAAGCCAGACACATTTGAACCTTATTTTGTCCTTCCTGATGTTTCCAAGACAGGTTGGTTTCCTGTTGACGCATTGATCTGTTGAAGCAAACCTACGACGCCTGGAAACGCCTCTGGCAGCCTTAAACCGACAATCTTGCCTCTATAAGAGCTTTCAGGTGATATCGTGCGGATGTAGGTCCACAAGTTCAGGTCTACATGTTCATAATGTTCACCTTGAATCCCTCGACCCCATCGTTTGTCCAGTTCATGTTTGAGGAATGTCTTCAGATCGTGGACCATGGCATGAGCTCCTGTGTCTTCATTGGCTTCAGACAAGACATCAATTAAGTTCGTTCAGTCAAATGTGATCTCGATCTTATTCATTTGACGGGCAACACAAGCGCTGTCCCACCCTTAGGCAGTTTTCGCTCCAAGACAACCCAAAAACATCAGTGTTGTTTACGCTTTTTGCAGGCTGTTTTCTGGAATTTGCTCGATGATCCCTGGAGTTGCTGGGTGCGTCGAGAAGATTTCGCAACCGATATAAACTCGAAGGCACAGAACATTACACACAAGCTCTCTGTTTGGGTTCGGCACGCACCCAAGGGAGCTAGTTTCAGGTCATTTCAGATGGGACCTTCAGTACCGTTTTAGGCGTTTCAGACTCTCATGATGTCTGCCTTTATAATTTTCAAGACGAGACGTGGATGCAACCGACCGGCCACTGGAATGGCAAAATGGCAGTTTTGTGCCTTGCCTGGCGTATTTTCAGACCTGTTTGGCTGTTTAGCTTTGAGCTTATTCCGTTCACCGGTGGGCAGCCACTAATGGGCGGAAATAGCCAAAGATGGAGATTCCGAGACCTCGGCGATTTCCCCTTTTCAGACCACAGACGTCTGTCGTTCAGTGACTGACCGCTCGATTCCGATTTCATATCCAAAATGATTGCAATCCGCGAATTTTCTGTTCTTCTCTAGACACGGATTAGTGTCTGAAACACAGAGACCCACCGGCTGGGCCTGTCTGTAGCCAAGGCCGAGTCCCAGCCTAAGCTACCCTTGGCATTCTCTGTAAAGCGTTCGAAACTGCGCGAATTTTCTCGATTTTCTCGAATTTTCCGGGTCCTCCTTATTTCGCAACTCTTTCGTCATCTTCCTCCTCAACCACGCTCTATAAGACGAACCCTTTTGCAAGGTCTGTTCACTCGTATTGTTTCGCTAATCTCATTTCAGAATGTCGATCATTCTGCGCCAGCTGGGCCGCCCCGCAGCCGCCCTGACCACTTCTCGCGCATTCTACCGTCCTGCTGGATTCTTCGGCCGTTTAATCGACGACATGGAGAACCACATGGAACGTATCGAGCGCGAAATCGCGCATATTCGCTTTGGCCGCTCGCGTTCGCCACTCTACTACGATCCGTTCCGCCTGGACTCAATCGTCGAGGATAACGGCGTCAAGAAGTTCAAGCTGGAATTCGATGTGCGCCGTTTCAAGCCGGAGGAGGTGAACGTGATCACGAAGAATCGCGAGCTGACGATTGAAGCCCGCAACGACAGCGACGAGATGAAGGCGCGCTACAACTGCACCGTCACGATTCCCGAAGGCGTCGAGCCCAAAGGTGAGCACCGTAGTAGCCAATAGCGAACCCTAATCATCCATTTTCAGCGATCACCTGCAAGTATCTGGACGGAAAACTCGCCGTCGAAGCGCCCTACGAGCCGCCTGCCGTGGAGGCGGCGCCCGCCAAGGAAACCGAAATCAGCGTCAAGCACGAATAGAGGGATCATCGCCGGATCCATGTTGATGTGTTAATATGACCTGAATGCTATTTGTACACGTTCAAAAAATATATTTTTGAGACCGAAATGTGCATTTTCCAATTCATGTATGCCAACAAAAATAAGTTAACAGTTAACAAAATTAAGGTTAACTTCTTACTGGGCAGGGTCGGCAAGGGGATTCTTCAGAACCAGGATGACGGAGTCTCCGCGCAGGAACATCTTCGGGATGAAACGGTCCTTGGAGACGGGCTTCGCCTTCTTCTTGCCCTTGCCGGTCTTCGGGAACTCGGTCCACATCTCCTTGACGTCTTCTAGGACCATGTTGCAATGCCTGTCGAAGGCCTTCACGCGCCCGAGAAGCTTCTTGTTGTTGCGGCAGTTGATCAGGACCTGGGTGTTGTTCTTGACGGAGAAGGTGAGGATGGAGAGCGGCCCGACCTGGAATTCTTCTTGCTCTTTTGCGGCGAGCTCTTCCATCGTCATCTCTGTGCGGGGTTTGCTGGAACGAAATGGAGGTTAGATGATGATGGGGTGGAACTGATGGGGTGGAACTTACGCTGATGACATCTTGGTGGACGGATAACGGACGTCGGCCTGTTTCCAAAAAGAAGACTGGGACTGAAACGAGAGGGAAATTAGCGCGATTCTAAGAATTTTCGCTGCAGCGAGACACGCAAAACAGACGCGGCAATAGATGTCTAGACACGGCACGATAGCACGAGACAGACACACGCAGGCCAACGCTGCGCGACGTCTGAAGAATCCATTTGGAGCTGAGGCGGTCTGAAGGACCGGTCGGAATGGATCCGAAACCGACCGGTTGCGGTGATCCTTGAGCTCCGAATGGCGTTGACGGAAGTGAACGGAATCGATCCAAACCGATGCGTCTAGACAGAGTCGCACATTTCGTCGCCTGTTGCGTGGTCTAGACGGCTAATCGAAGCGTCGACGACAGGAACTGGAGCTTCTAGACATCAGCTACACTGAAGACTATTATAGAACGTCTCGAATCCACAAAACAGACAAGTTGTCTAGACTTCCAACGCAGCGGGCAGCGCAAATCGGACAGCGACGGAGAACGCGCTCAGGCGTGCGCAGTAGCTGATATGGCGCGAAAGCTCCCGTTGCCATAGAAACGTATCTTCCGATCAATTTAGACACAAAATAGGCGCAAAAAGGTCTGAAAATTTCGCGAATGCAAGATAAAAGATCGTCCTTAGATTTCGGCTAGAGAAGAAGCTCGCGCACGCCATAAATCGCAACAAAATTGACCAAATAAGGACACGCGCTAAGCCCCAGATTCTCTGATCAGCTGTGACCGGCATTCTGAACAGTTCCAAACCGAAACGGAACAGACATCAACACAGACAACAAAAATATGTCTCAGACTTCAATTTCCCGACAAAAAACGAGCGTCGCAAAGCGGGATTTTCGAATTTGCCAAGCCAGTTGACGCGAAATGCTGTCGTGGCGGGACCATTCCATTCGAAGGCGAGCTGGAAACTTCAGATTTACGTTTTTCTGGCGTTTGCTGATTTCATTGATTTCTTGGGTTGATTTGCGTGGTTTCTGGGTTCGTTTCTGTGCGGTTTCAGGTGCGTGGAGATATCCAGCGGTCACGGGATGTGCTTCATCGTCTTCAGTAGGACGAAA
Organism: Steinernema scapterisci; assembly: GCA_000757745.1. Taxonomy (NCBI): domain Eukaryota; kingdom Metazoa; phylum Nematoda; class Chromadorea; order Rhabditida; family Steinernematidae; genus Steinernema; species Steinernema scapterisci. The sequence continues at coordinate 93,110 of KN167223.1, forward strand.
GACCTAACTTTATGCGCTGGCCAATAGTTGACAGGCTGAAATGAGCTGAAATAAACGATAAGTGATAAGCGCTGTCTTGGGTTCTGTTGGCTAACGACGCCGCTTTCTAGCGGCTTCTGATCTGAATTGGCAAATGTCTATGTTACCGGACTAGCTTTTGCCATGTTCGTGCTTATCGCGCTCTGTGCCTTCTCGATCCGCGCAAATCTTCACGTTTCCCCAATTCCAGAGGTCACCATGGGATTGTCCCTAATCCCTCTCCTGATAAGCCGTAGCAATACGGTCAACTTCTTCCAGCGCCGTACCGGAAAGGAGCTATGGAAGACCATTACGTCCGTCAGTAAGTCCGGACAGAAGAAAGGACGTCGCGCCACCCGCCAGCAAGTTCGTCCCGTGGACCGCTTTTATAGAATCGGAGCCAGTGAGTTCTTGTGCCTGAAAGCGGATATATTAAGTGTGGTTTCAGGTGCAATGAACGTAAAGTTCCCTGGACTCAACATGCCGCCGCTGCCTTCGATCGCCGAATCCAAAGAAGTCGAGGCGCAGGCACCAATAAAGCTCCTGGAACAAACCGAAGAAGACATGAAGGCGCAGTTGGCCGGGGTCCGCACGACTCTCGAAGATCTGGGCACCAGGAAACGCCGCAACCGGGAGAAGCTTCATCCACTGGAGCGAGGATTCAGCGGAACGCAGATCGTCGGTCAGAAGCTCGGATGTCCTCCGCCAGCTGAAGACGTGAAGTTCGACGATTTCGAATCTTACTGCCTGGAGGTGAAGCGCACATCGAACATGACTCGAGTTTTCGGTCGTGTTCACACGATGAGCGCGTTGGTGGTGACCGGAAATGGACGCGGCGTGGCTGGATACGCCGTCGGAAAGGCGCCTATTCATCAGACGAACAAGGCTATTGTCAATGCGATGAATCAGGCCGCCAGGAAGCTGTTCTTCGTCGAGTTGCTGGAGGGAAGGACCATCTACCAGGTGAGCCAGATGGAGACCGGAGCGCCCGAGGCACGACCGGCTGGTGCGAGTGTCCGAGGGGCGACTGACCTCCGTCCAGACTTTTCCTGTCTGGTTGTGTCTACAACCGCCACCAGACGTCTGTAGACCATCTACTGCCAATTTCCACGCGTACTTGCGTCTGGATTGCGATCATTTTAAAGCACTCGGTCGATTGTGAGCGGTCGCTCATGGGAAACCCGGACCTCCTCGCTCGAAACCATCAATTCATCTTACGATTTTCAGGATTTCTACGCTGAATGCCGCAACACCCGAGTCTTCGCCCAACGCCGACCCGAAGGATTCGGCCTCAGCTGTCATCCCCGACTCGTCAAGGTCTGCGAAGCCATCGGAATCAAGGACATCTACGTCAAGGTCGAAGGATCCACCAAGAACTACCTCGCCTTGACCCACGCCTTCGTTACCGGCCTCCTGAACCAAGAAACCCACCAGCAGCTGGCTGAACGCAAGGGTCTACACGTCGTCGAGATGAGGCCAGGACGCCACTACCTGCCGCAGATTATCGCCTCGCCCATCACCAAGGATGTGATCAAGGACGAGGACTTGCCGCCTTTGGATGTAAGATCAGATTTGAATCTCAGTTTGAATCTTTAACGCTTGTTTTCAGCGCCTGAAGCTCGACGACTTCTACGGAGAAGGCCGCTACCCATGGAGAAAGCCAAAGAAGCACCCATTCTGGACGAAGACCCCCGGCCACATCGACGCGCAGTGGAGGAAACACCCGTTCAGGAATCAAGACAAATCTATGCATCGTCTTCTCGCCGACGGAGCCGTGCAACGATGGACCCGAGCGCAACGTAAATCCTGGGGAGAGCGCAAGAACGAACTCGTCGAAGCCGGCGTCGAAGTGCGGCCCGTGGGAATCGGCCTTTCTGAAGTCATCCCGAAGCCCGAATCATAATACCGTGAATATAATATATAGGCTTAGACTGTTTTCTATTGTTGATTTTGGAGTTTGTTGATGATGAGAGAATTTGTACACATGAGAACGTTTATGTTATCTTGCTGTTGGGTGCAGGCTGGATGAGGTCGCATAGCTTTTCAGGAGGATCTGCTCGTATAAGCGTTACAGGGGCCACAGGGTTCATCTGTTTCCGGTCACCATGGACACCCTTCCTTACCACTTCCGTGATATGGTTACCAACCAGTTCGGGCGCCACAGCAAAGAACTTCCCATGCTCTCAAAAATTGCTTCTTCTTGGTCAACTTGCACTGTAAAGGGCTTAAGGAAGAGGTGCTATGAAATCAAAATCTGTCTAAATCACGACGGCGGTGACGTTCTGCTGAGTTATGCAAACTTTCTAAAAACCTTCGATTTGGCTTTTTCGGAACTGAAATTCCATGAACTGGACAGGATCACTGTTAGCGATCGTTGCCCTATGAGTCGTCAGCCTCCATTCAAATCGTTTCCCTTATGTGAAAAGTTGCTTGATTTCTTTCTAGAAATTCTTCGTAACCAATTAGCACTTGTGGACACTCTCGTAGTGCAGACGGCGCGATTTACAGAGAAACACCTCGGGCGGCACAGAAGCACAATTCTTCGGATTTGGGACGCAGTTCGAGGAGTTCGAGAACTGGAAAATCACGATACGTTTTTGGAGCTCGAGTTGATGAAGAAGACTCAGGTGATAAGCGAAAACGTTCCCAAGAACTGGGTTTCTACTCTGCTTGAGAAGATCGGTTCGGAAGAACGAGTTCTGTTCAATTTGAACTCTTACGCAGAGGTGAATCTTGTGATTTTGAGAGATCTGGAAAGCAGGAAGAAGCTGATTCGTCGGTTTGAACTGTTTTGGTCAAATTTTTGAATATAACGACCTCGTTTGAGATACAATAAATTTGCTTCTTAGACCCTATAAACCGCCTTCAGCCTTCCGCCTTAAGACCGACATACCCCACAAGCCAAATCGACCACCTAAAAGTCCAAAATCAGCCATTTCCCCTATCACCACCACACTAAATCCTGCTTAGCCATTAGTTTCTTTTACCACCCGTGCCGACAACCCCAAAACTGTCCTTTTAACGACCCAAAAAACTGCGATCTCTGGACTCAAAGCCTCCGCTACAAAAAGTGCAAATCAAGCATCAGCAGCAGATGAACTCGCATAGTTATTACTTTCCCCATTTGAGTGATGATGATAAGATAACACCCCACACAACAGACGCTTTGGACTCTTTTTCATTACGGAGGGGAGAACCCGTTCTTGCCTCTGCGTCTTCTTCCCAGGTCTTCCCAGGCCGCGACCTTATCGCCGCCGTTCATCACCTGTTGGCAAATCAGCAATCGCGCGTTTGACAAGCGTCAAATTTTGCGCCCTAGCCGATCATATCTTCACTCTCTTGCTAACCAGGGTTTTTTGGGATGACAAATAGCGCTCATTTTTTCGTCTTTTTCACTTCCCTATAGCCCCGAACCTGTCTGATCTCTGCAAATAAGGGAAGACTGGCGCCGCCGCCGGCGACCTGGGTCGTCTCTAATTCAATTAGAGATGGACAAAGGGGAAATGAAAGTTGCGACGGTCGTTTTTGGGGATTAAAACTGACCCATCACGAGGATGGTGAGTGCGTAGGCCGGAGCTACTACGTACACGTCGCGGCGGCGGTCAAGACCGGCTTAGAGTGACCACGTTCCGGAGTTCTTATCAGCCCGAGCGACGACCATCTGACCGCCGGAAATCGGCTTATTGCATCAGAACAGTTTACGATTATAATTTAATCTGGCGCGCTTTAATTCGCGGCGTGCTGTTTTGACACTCCTGCCGTCCTGCCGCCCCAGCGGTGGACCCATCACGTACCCTTCCGGCGGGTGGAGCCTCGTAAACTTTGCTGTGTGCGTAGGGATGGACGTACTTAAGAGGTGGCGAGGTCTTACCTAGTAAGGAGCGCGGAATTTGCTACAGGTTCCGCTTGGAGTGAGAAACCTACGATGTCGGATACGTCGTCTTCGATCGAAGAGGTGCTGATTGTGGATTCGACCGAGGAGGGGTCGTCGGCGTCGTCGACCGCTGGCGCGTCTAGTGATGTCGCCCCGGTGGAGTATAAGAACTTGGATCAGGTATTCAAGGCGATAAAGAGTTATGGGAGATATCAGGTAAGGCTTTTTGGGGTCTCTTAGGTCTGGAGTTTAAAGAGTTTTCGCTATACTAAGCCCTTGTTCCCAATCCCAAAGAGCAAACAACCCTTTCTCCCTGAACCGGCCGTTCGCCTGCACGAGTCATCTATCACTCTTATCTTGCTACTGGCTGTAAACCATCGGAACCATTCCATGCTCTCAAACATGAAATTCTCATGGCTTTCACGTCTTTTGATGGATTGGTACAGCTGACCTCGCTTTTTGGTTCGTTCGCACCTACTGCAAGGCACTGCTTGCTTATCAGAGTTGGCGAGCAGAGAACTTAGGGACGCGAGAGGGCAAAGAGATTCTTGAGTTTTGTGGTTTTTTGTTTTTGTTGGATTTGAGTGGGCAAAAACCCAGAATGCAGACAAAAACAAGCTTATCAGGAGAAGGGTATTTGGACCGAACGGTTTGAGATAAGGGACCGGGAGCCCGGAATCTTTGGACCTAGCCATAAAACTGGGGAGTCCAGAAATAAAAACGTTATAGAAATTTATTGATTTTTTTTCGAAACTGACTTTTTGATCTTAGCTCTTCATCCTCCTAACCCTCCAATGGGCCTGCTTCCCCTTAGCCTCCAACTCCGCCGCCGGGTTCTTCAGTCTTGGAGGTCTGAAGCCTGACTACCAATGTCATGACAAGGTAACAGCATCCCTAAAATCCCGATTCTCTAGATCTATTTCAGAACCACACGTTCTCGATCTCAGCCGAAGATATAGGCAAGAACTCAACCCAAGCCTGCTTCATGATCAAGAGCTGCTCAAACCTGACCACGTCCAACGCCTGGTACAGCATGTACGAAGAGTACGAGTGGGTCTGTGCTCCGGACTACGTGAGATCTAGTGTGGCTTCGTTTCTGCCATTTGCGACGATGATCGGCTACGCCGTGGCTGGACATTTGAGTGACTATTTTGGGAGGAAGTGGCTGGTTATAGCGGGGTTCGGGACGAATCTGTTTTGCGGGTTTGCGCAGAGTTTTACGCCAAGGTGAGCTTTGATTCCTTGCTTACTAAGACTCAGAATTTTGGTCGTTTAGCTGGGAATTCTACATAGTCATCACAGTGCTCTCCAGCATCGCTGGCCCCGTCTACCACGGGTCTTCCTTCGCCCTGATGGTTGAGAGCGTCAATTCTAAGTACCGCATGATCCAAGGATTCGCTTTTCAGTGGTCTATTGGCTATATCGTAAGTCCGCCCAACCCAGATTTCTTCAGATTGAGCCTTTTCAGCTAGCTGGACTCAGCGCCTACTTAACCGGAAACTGGAGAACCCATTTGCTGGTCATGAATTGCGTGGGAATCCCAGCCTTGATCGCTATGTTCTTCCTTCAAGAGAGCCCAAGATTCCTGATCCAGAGAGGCAAATACGCAAAGGCAGCGGCATCAATTAATAGAATCGCAAAGTTCAATAATATCAAGGGGATGTTCTTCGATGCCAGGGATATGATGCAGCTGCAGATTCAGACCTCAGTGGCTACGTAAGTTTGAAATCACAGATCTCGAGCTCAAAATTCTTAGGGCCAGAATTCAGAAACTTTGTGTTTGAACTCATCTATTCAGACCCAAGAAGAAGAAGAAGCACTACACGGTTGTCCACCTCTTCGCCAGTAAGAAGCTGACCCTGTACGCGATTTCTCAGATTCTCTGCGGAATCGCTATGAATATCATCGGCTCCGTCATGTTCTACAATATCCAGGATTTGGTAAGTCTAACTGAGCTATTTTGAAGCATGGATTTTCCTATTTTAGTCAGGCAACCCCCTAATGAACGTGTCACTGATGGGAGCCCTAAGGCTATGGACACCATTCGCCGCAGTCCTGCTTGAAAACGGGTCTACAAGATTTGGCCGGAAGACTCTGATGGTCAGCACGCAGAGTGAGTCAACTCAGCCAGCCAGCTATAGTTGAAAATGGCATCTTTTAGCGTTTGTCTGCATCTGCTTCACAGCGATGTTTTTCGTTGATATGGCAAACAATCGGGAGCTCTTCCACGTCGCTGGAACTGCTCTGGCCTTGGCTGGTAAGGCATCCGTATCTTGGTCTAGTTACATGCTTCATTTAAGGCTACGTCGTGGAATCTTCCCTCGTCTGGATCGCCTACAAGCTCTACACAACAGAACTCTTCCCTACCGTAATCCGGACTATCGCTCTTAGCACCTTTAGCACTACCTCTCTGCTGGGAAGTGTCCTGGCTCCTCAGATGATCTATCTCAAGGTAGGCTTCATTTGCCAGACCCAAAATGACCCAGATTCGTGCTTCAGAAATACTGGCACCCTCTCCCCTACTGCGGTGCGGCAATCACAGCAGCTCTGGCAGCGCTTATGGCAGCTTTGTTCCTTCCAGAAACGAAGTTTGTGGCTTTGCCGGACACGATTCATGAAGCCAAGAACAAGAGTCTGTCCCAGGCTACTAAGAACAAGCTCCTGCGAACAGAATCGACCAAGAAATCTGTTGAGGAACCTCTGATTTGAGGAGTTGTATGATACGCAAAAAAGCCAAAAAGTGAAGCATAAATTATTGAAGTTGTCTTGGACAGGACGCCTAAGGATCGTCTAGCTCAAAGGACCTGGATAGTCCGGGTATGGGATCGTTATGGGCCTGGGATCGTCTGCTCGTCTGAGGATTGCCCAATCGGGCCTCAGATAGCTCAAGCAGATCTGGGTTACCCACGTGGAATTGGGAATACCCAAGCGAGCTTCAGATTGCCTAAATGAGCTTCAGATAGCCCAAGTGGGCTTAGGATTGTCTAAGTCGGTCTCCAATTGCCGATGTGAGCCTCAGATTCCTCAAGCTGGCTTCGGATTACTTGAGCAGGCTTATAATAGCTCTAGGAGGTACAGAATTGCCCAAGTAGATCTAGAATAGCCTCACCGGGCTTACGATGGCCCAAACAAACCTCTGATTGCAAAATCAGGCTTCAGATAGCTCAAGCAGGTCGCCAAGCAGGTCGCTCAAGCCCACGTGGGCTTGGGAATACCCAAGCGAGTTTCAGGTTGTCTAAATGGACAGGCTTGGACAGGACGCCGAAGGATTGTCTAGCTTAGAGGACCTGAATAGCTCGGGTATGGGATCGCTTTGGGCCTGGGATCGCTTGCTGGTCTTGGAATTGCCCAATCGGGCCTCAGATAGCTTAAGCAGGTCTTGGATTGCCCACGTGGGCTTGGGAACACCCAAACAAGCTTCAGATTGCCCAAATGAGCCTTGCATAGCTCGAACAAGCCTCGAATAGCCTCAGCGGGTCTCGGATTGTCTAAGCCAGTCTCCAATTGCCCATTTGAGCCTCAGATTCCTCAAGCTAGCCTAGAATTACTTGAGCAGGCTTAGGATAGCTTCACAACGCCTAGGATAGCCATCCGGGACTAGGATAGTCTAAGCAAGCCTCGGAATGCCCCAAGCAGACCTCGGATAGCTTCAGCGGGCCTCGGAAAGCTTCACCTTGACCGCTTGAGAAATCAATAGCACATTTATACGGTGTCATTTCCATGTCCCAGGCATCGCATTTGTCCTCTTATTTGTACTTCAGGTCTAAGATCTCGTGTGTACCCATTGACTGCTACCTGTCCCACCATTCCCTTTCTCACCCTGACTGCCTGACCCATCCTTGCCATGGACTTCATCCCCTACAACTTTGCCCTGTCCGTCTGCCAAGTCCTGACCACAAATCACCCTGTGACTGTGACCCCCTTCTGGGGAAGAGCAAGCAAGAAGACCAAGAAGACGCAGCTAAAACTGAGCATCACATTTGCTTCAAAGACTGGCCTGACCTCGTTTACGGTCCAGATGAGGGATGGAACAAGAGACCATTTCTATTGGGCCGAGCTTCAGAAACACCCGATGCCTTGGACAGAATATGAGTTCCGGAAGATCTCCGTCGCTCAGATGCACCCTGTTGTGAGCGAATACTCGCCAGTCTTGACCAAAGAGAACTTTGCACTCCTAACCAAGATTTTGGCAATGTCGACTCAACCAGCAAAACTCTCACTCTTGGAAATCACTGATCAGCTACCCGAACGAGTCAAATTCCTAATTTGGACGATTCCCCGAATCTTCTTTCTAGATTCCAAAGACAATCTCACCCCAGAATTGACAAAAATGGTCTACGAAACCATGGACAGGAGTGCTCTAAAGACTCTCAGCCTTGGACGTATAGATCTGCGTCCGGGGCTGTTTGGAGATCTGCTGCGGTGGATGAAAGTCTCCAAGTTTGAAAATCTAAAAATTGAAATGGGCGTCACTAGCGCCGTGCAGCCGAAAACTCTGGTTGCGAAAATTGGAGTCGCGTTGGACGAGATCAGGGCCAACGGGTTGGGAGACTACGAAGTTCGGACGGCTGCGTGTGGGGAGTTTTATACAGTTTGGGCTATAAGGGAAGGCGGAAGCCAGGAGCTTAAGTTTTGGCGTTGATTTCTTATGGTGTTGTGGGTAATAAATATATTTCACATGCAGATCATGAAGCCTGGAACAGGTTTATGCTAGTTTTGGCGTTTATTGTTTTGAATTCAACTAAGACAATAAAGGTTGGGAAGATTTGGCTGCGTTAGGGTCCTTAGCATGGACATCCCTTCTTGAGGTTAGAGCACTTCTGAGGGTTGTTGAAGTAGTTCATGCAGTAGTGGTAGTCGATGCAGATCTTCGCGCACTCGTGTTTCTGTAAAAGTTGGGGTTAGACTTGGGGTCTTGGAGATTTTGGACTTACGTTGAAAAGCTCAGAAACCTGGGGCTTAGCGGCTTTCAGGGACAAAGGACAGTCACATCCTTGGATTCGGTCTTCACAGAGCGAGGCGTCATCGATGTTCCCAATGCAGTAGTACCAGTCCAAGCAGATCATTTTGCACTCGGCGCGCTAGAATTTGGTTTTAAGCAGGGCTTTCAAGTCTTATACTTACCCTAAGAACAGTTTTCTTGGGGCTGGGAAGAGCCAAGCTGGTGGCCAGAGCGAAGACGGCAAGGAAGACAATGGTGGAGAGGAGAGCGTTGGACATCTTGGGAGAGTTCTGGGTAGGTGAAATGCTGAGAAAAGCTGAGACAGATCAGTTGATGGATGTTCCAACTGGATACAAGCTATTTTATAGGCCTAATTTGTAAGATCCGTCCGCCCATTTTGGCCTCTGTGGAACACAGAGCACCAATCCATAACCAAACTGATCAGCCAATTCTCAAATCTTCCATGTGTTTTTGCCCTTCTTATCAGACCTAATGTTGCGATTCGGTGATACTTAACTCACAATCCATGTCTTGTAGCCGATGGGTTACCTAGTTTGGGCAAACAGAGCATCGCTGAGTACAGACATCAGTGCTCCGCTTTTTGTGTCTTAGCAAACACGAGACCGTTTCATTCTAAGCCCAGAAGATCAAAAATCCGTCAATGTGCCTTTGTCCTTTTATCTCTAAATGTTGCCACTTGACAGTTAGCGAGTTTAAGAAGGTAAAACTGAAATCTAGAGACTAGACAATAACTTTTTAAATTCCAAAACCTTTGAGAACTCTACAAGACGACTATATTCAGTCCCGTTTGGGCTTTTTAGGTAACAGCATTCATACAAAGATTACATTTAGGAAGTTGCACAGGAATGCACGTTGATGACAGAGAGCTCTCAGACCTGATGGGTTCATTTGTGGCCTGACACGAGCCCTTTCGACACACGCTCAAAACGAGCTGAGGAATACGTGCTTTCGACATACCTTCCCACCAGTCCAGGAATCATTTTGCACTGACATTTGAGATGTTTTGTGTTTTATTGGCCACTAGATAGGCCTGGTTCACTGATTTTCCCCAGTTCGCCCAAATTGCAACACAGAGTTGTCTGGGAAAGATGAAAACTGATTCCTGATCACTCCGCTGTTCGCCAGGACACATAAAAGACATACGAATGTGCTCATGTCCTTTAGCTACTCTCTAAGGTGTTTTATTGGCCACTAGATAGGCCTGGTGCCCAAAATCGGCAACTGCCTCGCCAGTTCGGTATCACCAAATCGCAACATTGGGTATTTGATAAGAAGGGCAAAAACACAGAC
>KN167224.1:12595-25785 GCA_000757745.1 Steinernema scapterisci
ACCGGGACGTTCGCCTTGGAAAACGCGGAAAGTGGAGCGCTGACCGCTTTTCACCTTGTAAGTCGGCGATTTTTTAGCATATTTCTAACGATTTCTGAATTTAGTGGAACGCCACGTTCAGCAACAGAAATCAGAAGCACCATGGCCACTACAACAAGGAGAGCTGCGACGAAGCCGAAGAATTATCAGGCTTCCAAGGACAAGGCATGATCTACGTGCATGTCGCCAAGTACGTGGGAGCTTCTTTTACGTCGTAAACGCGTATCGTTTAGGTCGTTCTGCGTCGACCTTTCTGAGCCGGCGAATCAGCTCATTGCTGATCCGCCGGATGCGGTGAAAATCAATATTGAAGGCCAGGAACTGTGGGTATCGAAGAAGGTGAGCTTGATGATTTCGGCTTAAGTGTGAAGTGGTGTCTTTAGAAGCTGAGCGGCCAGTCTCCATTCTTCGAAGCTCTTTTCAACGCGAATTTCAAAGTGAAGACTGAAGGAGGATTCAAGCAGGGAGACGTGGAATCGGAAGAGTCCATTCACATCGATGATGTGAAACTCGAAGAGTTCCTCCACTTCATCGGAATTCTTTATTGTTTCAGCATGCCGATTGATTGTAAGTTCTATGCGTTATCTATCATCACTGACTGTTTATGGTTGCAGGCGAGTCCGTGGAGTATCTCGTGAAGCTCGCGGACAAGTGGCAATGCGAGATGGTCCTCCAGCGGTGTGAAGAGTTCCTGTTGAAGGCGAGAGTTCCGCGGATGAAGAAACTCCGTCTCGCGGATCGATACAAGTTGCAGGAGCTTTCGATGGATACGGTCGGCAAGATCTCGATGACTGAAACAAGGCTGATGTGCATGGACCTCTCGAGCTTCTCACTTTCTCTCTTTTTGAAGGACTTGCTTGTTAAGAAGATGTGCCTGGTGAATAGCTGAGTTTACGTGCGAATAAATCTTATAGTCCAGCTTGGCAGCGGCAGTGTTTGGGCTTATTACGGGTTCGTTTGGAGTTGAGATCAGATAGTCAATAAATGGACGTTTTAAGCTGTAGCTGGCTTTTGGATTCGTGAGAAGCAGGAAGCGGATGAGTCAGCTTCCCGCAACGAAAGACCTGTCCGGAAGCTTCCGAAGCAGTAGAACGATCGTTTGGTGTTTTCAGCGGTTTTCGATCTTTGACAAGCTTCATTTCTGGGCGATTTCTGGGAGTTCTGGGCCTCTGCCTCGAAAGCGGCAGAAGTGGAGGCAATCCGTCCGACCGCTCAACTCGGATCCGGTGAACCGAAAATGGCGTTTCTGCTTGTCTTTACGCGGCGCTTTGTCTGGGAGACAGGAAATCTTGCTCTCGACCGCGACGGGCCATTCCGTCCGCTGCTGGAGAGCGGATCGGTCGCTCCTCGGGGATACGGGGAGGTTGATTCGCCCCCGAAAACGATGAATTTGACGTGATTTCAGCGCGCTCCCTTAATTCCGCTTCCATGACGCGACCACTTTTCAGGATGAAGAACACAACCATCCCATTTGGATTCGACGCGAGCAGCTCGAAGATCTACGAAGTCGAGGATTTTCAATTGTAAGTCATTTCCACCTTTTCCTTGTTTATATCATTTCCTCTTTAGCGACATCTTCGAGCACGGATGCGGTCACAGCGGCAAGGGGAACTACTGCGCAGTGATCCGCTGCATGCCTCAAAACGAAAGCCGCACCGTCCTTTGGGAATGCTGGGTGAAAGGAAACTTCGCGTATGGAAACCCGTCCAATGGGTTGCAGTCCGTCTTCCATTTGGTGAGTTCTTGAGTTTCTTATGGTTTTGATTGATAATCTTGTTTTCAGTGGAACGCTTCTTTCCACAGCAAGGACACAGAATACCACGGACACTACAAGGAAGCGAAATACCTGAAGGCCTACCGCGTCGGAGGAGTTGGATCGAAAGGAGGAGTCACGATCAAGATCATCAAGTAAGTGGCGAAGCTTATTGGGAAAGTGGTAAAATTGGATTCGTTTTAGGTCGCGCTCGGTGGACCTTTCGAAACCCAAGAATGCCCTTATCACCAACATTTCGGACGCAGGGATGCTGATCATCGAAGGCGAGGAAGTGTGGGTATCGAAGCAGGTAAATCTGGGATTTTCGGAATCGTACTAATGCGACTGATTCCAGAAATTAAGTGCCCACTCTTCTTTTTTCGAAGCCCTGTTCAAACACGACTTCAAAGAGAAGACAGAAGGAGAATACAAGCTGGAGGACGTGAAACTGGAAGAGTTCCTTCATTTTCTCGGCATCCTTCATGGCTTCCATATGCCTATCGACCGTAAGTTCTGAAGCGCTTCTTCTGTTTCCACTTTCATGCGCACCGCTTTAGGCGACACCGTCGAGTATCTCCTGAGACTCGGCGACATGTGGCAGTGCGAAACTATATTGGAACGCTGCCAGGACTATCTCTTGAGGGCGTCCGAGAAGGACATCCCCCTCGTGAAGAAGCTCCTGCTCGCGGACCATTCTCAGCTGCGTCGGGTTCTCCTGGACACCGTCGAGAAAGTTTCCGTCGACGAGCTGAAGGCGCTGTGTCCGAATCCATCGCTGTCGACGCTCCTGCGAGATTCGATTGTTGAGAGGCTGTGCTTAATCGATGATTAATTGTTCGTTGGAGGTCGTTTGTGTCCTCGATCATTCTTTGTTATACTATTACCGTCGAATTCATAAATTCACTTTGTCGGTTGAGTCAGGATCAACGCTTTAGATTGGATAGAGCTTGCCAGGGCGTAAACAGCTCTTTCTGTTTCACGTGCAAGCGTCCTAAACGTTTGATGTTTTCAGCAATGGTACAGAAAGGAGCGATCCCGCTTAACTTCTACATCTACACGGCGAAGACCGGTGCCGTTGATGTGGGCGAATTTTCTTGGTAAGTCTCTCTTTGTTTAATTTGGACCCATTTTTCTTCTTCAAGGGTAGCTCTTGCAGCTAATTCTTCTGGTGCTACAATCTCCTGCAACCCGAAGAACGAAAGCCCGGCCGTTTTATGGAACTGCTTGGCCAAGGGAACGTTCGCTTGTGGAAACGCAGAATATGGAACCGAGTACGCTTTCCACTTTGTAAGTTACGTTTCCTAGTTTTTTAGCTGATTTCTGGTTTAGTGGAGTGGTTTGTTTTACAACAAACGCAACGCGCTCAAAGCAACAAATGTTATTCCTGCGAAATATGAAATTTCCCGGAGCACCGCAAGGACTTGTTTTGGTAATATCCGCGTTGAAATCGTCAAGTAAGATGGGCTTGCGAAGATACGGGATCAGATATATACCTCTTTTAGGTCGTTGTACGTTGACCTCGCGGAGTCTGACAATCAGCTCATCACGGATCAGTCGGACGCCGTCAAGCTGAAAATCGAGGACCAGGAATTGTGGGTGTCGAAGAAGGTAAGCTTAGGAGTTTTGGATTGCGTATGAAGTGGGGTGGTATTTAGAAGCTCAGCGCCCAGTCACCGTTCTTTGATGCTTTCTTCAACGGAGATTTCAAGGAGAAGGCCGAAGGAGAGTATAAACTGGACGATGTGAAGCTGGAAGAGTTTTTGCACTTTGTTGGGATTCTTCACTGCTTCAACATGCCCATCGACGGTGGGTTTCTTCGTGTTTGTGCGAGTTGTAACTGAAGCCATTTCAGGAAGCTCCGTCGAGTATCTTCTCAAGCTGGCAGACATGTGGCAGTGCGACATGGTCAAGCAGCGCTGTGTGGAATTCCTGCTCAAGGCAACCGAGGAAGAAATCGCAACCAGGAAGAAACTTCTGCTGGCGGATCGATACGAGTTGCAGGAAGTCTTGCTTGAAATTGTCGACAAGGTGAAACCGAACGAAGCCAAGGCGTTCTATCCCATCCCCACGATCTCGACGTTCTTGCAGGGTCTCTTGGCACACAAGATGTCCGTCGTCGAACTGGAATCGCAGAAGTAGTTTGTTTGTTGATGTCGGTGTTGACGGAATGAATGATTTGTTGCTACTATCGACGTCGAATTCACTTGTCTGATGGATGTGTTTCCGAGTTCAAGTGCCCAAGCTTCGTGATATAGAAATTGACTGTTACATGCCACGGACGTGTGATACTTCCGTTCTTTCGTTTGTTCGTTTCGGTGTGTAGGTCGGAAGTCGTGCGAACCGCCGGGCCAAGTCATCTTCGAACAGAAGCTGCTTCTTGCGGATCGTTTCGGGCTGTAGGAAGTCCTGATGGACACAGCGTCGACGATCGGACCAAACCAAGCCAAGGCGCTGGCGCAGAGGTTGTGCGTCATTGAGATTGAGCCTTAGGAATGGTCGCTTTTTGTTGCTGGTTCTGTTGTTGGAATAAATGGTTTGCCGTGGGATTGGAATTTCGAGTCACAATTCGTTATAATCTTTCAATCACGCTCATAACTCTTGAGGCAGCTTCTGTCGCTTAGGTTTCACGGGACTTGTGGGCTTTTCGTCCTTTTACGTATGCTCCTTATGTTGTTGTCACCTGGAGACAGCTGTGCAGGTATGGCTGAAATGCCCGATTTCAAAATCGATTGTTTCCTGCCACGGACGCCTGATGTTCACAGTATATCGCCCTTTCTTCCGTTTGTTCGTTTAGATGCGTAGGTCAAAAGTCCTCAAAAACGTTTGTTTTAGCTTAGCAATCTTGGCTACTCTTCTATTCGTGTCGGTATATTTTCAGAAATGACACAGAAAGGAGCACTTTCGGTTAACTTTGACGGTTATATGTCAAAATCTGACGCCGTTGATGTAGGCAGATTCTCTTGGTTAGACCCTCTTTTTGATATTATAAGTCTTTATTTGGTTTTAGGACTGCTCACAAAGTTTGCAATTACGGAACTACAATCTCCTGCGGTCCGAAGAAGGAAAGCCCAACCGTCTTGTGGAACTGTTTGGCCACGGGAACGTTTGTTTGTGGAGACGCTGAAACCGGAATGGAATCCGCCTTTCTTTTTGTAAGTCGTGTTCATTTATTTTAACTTATTAAACTTAACTATTTTTAATTTTCAGTGGAAAGCTCATTTTGACAAGAAATGTCATCAGATCCGCATGATATGGGATGGACAAAAGTTTTCGAACACCCGGAGCATTGCGGGGACCGGTGCTGGTGAAATTCGTATTGAAATCGTCAAGTAAGGAGGACTTGAGAAGATACGGAAGCAGATATCACTTTTAGGTCGTTGTACGCTGACCTCGCAAAGCGTGATAATCAGCTTATCTCGGATCCGTCGGACGCCGCCAAGTTCTTGATCGAAGGCCAAACACTGTGGCTGTCAAAGAAGGTGAGCTCAAGAGTTTGTCTTGAATGTAAAGTGGGGATATTTTTAGAAGCTGAGTCTCCATTCTCCTTTCTTCGACGTTCTTTTCAACGCGGACTTTAAGGAAAAGGCGGAAGGCGAATTCAAGCTGGACGGTGTGAAAATGGAAGAATTTATCCACTTCGTTGAGATTCTCTACGACCTTGCTACGCCTATTGACGGTAGGTTTTCTCCTGTGTGTTGAAGTATAAACTGAACTCGTTCCAGAGAATTCCGTTGAGTACCTTCTGAAGCTCGCGGATATGTGGCAATGTGACGTGGTGCTGAAAGCCTGCGAACAGTTTCTCCTCAAGGCAACCGAGGGACAAGTCGCGACCAGGAAGAAGCTTCTTCTCGCCGATCGTTACAAGTTGCACGAAGTCCTGCTTGAAATTGTCGACAAGGTGAAGCCGAACGAAGCCAAGGCGTTCGCTGTTCGGTGCCTCATCCCAACGATCTCTACGTTCTTGCGAGGTCTTCTGGCGCTGAAGACGTCCGTCGTTGAACTGGAACCGCAGAAGTAGTTGTCTTGTTGATGTTGCTGTTGGACGGAATAAATGTTTTGCTGTCAGTTTGTATCTCAGCTGCACCCGCGGATGTCACTGTTAGGTCGTTTTCTGGGGTCGTGAGATTAGGTTGGATTGCTTGTTGTTAACGGATGCGAGATCGGCGCTTAGTTGCTGGCTCCCGCGTGCGCCTTAGGTTCCTTCATAGGTGCTCGTGTCGCCAGCAGCAGGCGTGCAGGCATGGGCGAAACAGCGGTTCAAAGTTATTTCGAAATCGATCGTCTCCTGCCACGGCCACCTGATCGTCACAGTAGATCGCCCTTTCTTCCGTTCGCTCGTTTTCAATGTGTCAGAAGTCTTCAGAAACGTTTAGATTCGCGTACTTTGAGTGGTCATTTCATGATGCCTGTTGGCGTCAAGGCAAATGAACGTCAAGGATTCCCTTTTCGCTGTTCGGTGCCTCACGCTAGCGACCGTTTTACGTGCTTATGTTCTCCGAGTTCTTCTGGCGCGATAACCACATTTGAAATTTTCAGAAATGGCGCAGAAAGGAGCGATTCCGTTTTACTTCGGCAGGTCCTCGTTCACTCCCGACGCCGTTGAAATTGGCGAATTCACTTGGCAAGTTTCCCCACTTCTGAACTTAATAAATGTATGTATTGCTTCAGGAGCGCTTCCAGTGGCCCGTCTAGCAGCGTCACCATCTCCTGCCGTCCGAAGACCGAAAACCGCGCCGTCTTTTGGAACTGTTTGGCGAAGGGAACACTCGCTTTTGGACGCGCAGATGACGGATATCAGCCCGATTTTCGCTTTGTAAGTTTTACGCGCTAATCCTCATTAACTCATTTTCTGTTCTAGTGGGGGATTTCGTTCGGAAACTCGAAAATGGAGCACCTCATCCACTACAGCGACAAAAAGTATACAGCAGCTCAAAGAGCTGCTGGAACGTACCAAGGCAAAGTCCGCATAGAGATCGTCAAGTAAGCCAAAAGACGACCAGAAAAGCGATCAGCTATTCTTTTAGGTCGCGTTATGTGGACCTCTCGGACCCCAAAAATGAGCTGATCACGGATCCGTCGGACGCAGCCAAATTCAAGGTGGAGGACCAGGAGTTCTGGCTGCCGAAAAAGGTGAGCTTGAGGTCTCAAGGACGTGCTGAGGACGTGCTTTTAGAAGCTGGGTGCGCAGTCCCCCTTCTTCCACGCTCTCTTCACCAGCGATTTCAAGGAGAATCAAGAGGAAAAATACGTTCTGGAGAGCGTCACGCTGGAAGAGTTTCTCCATTTCGCTGGAATCGTGCATTCTTTCGGTATGCCGATCGACGGTCAGTTCTTAGCTTTGTTTCCATGTAAAGCCAGTTGATTCAATTCTAGCGAAATCCGTGGAGTACCTCCTCCGACTCGCGGACATGTTTCAGTGCGATATGGTCCACCAGCGCTGCGTGGAATTCCTGCTCAAGGCCACCAAGGAAGACATCGAAACCAAGGAGAAACTCATTCTCGCTGATCGCTACGATCTGAAGGAAGTCTTGCTGGATACTGTCGACAAGATCAAGCCGAACGAAGCCAAGGTGCTGTGTCGCAATTCGCCGTTTCTCCAGGATTTGCTGACGGAGAGGGTGTGCATCATTGAAACTGAGGAATAGGCGTTGTTTGTTGATGGTTCTGTTGTTGGAATAAATGGTTTGTTGTGGGATTGGAAGGTACCGCGAAGTTCCCGAGCGCCGAAAGCCACAGTGCCGCGCACCGCGGAGCTTCTGATCAAAGCTTTGCTTGGTGTGCAGGCACTGATGAAACAGCGGTTCAAAGTGATTTCGAAATCGATCGTTTCCTGCCACGGCCACCTGATCGTCACAGTAGAGCGCCCTTTCTTCCGTTCGTTCGTTTTCAGTGTGTAGGTCAACAGTCATCAGAAACAGTTGCGTTTGATGATTTCTCTCTGTGCGCTTTGAGGGGAGACTCCGTGAAACTTTACGCGTTAATTAGTATCGATTCCATTTGTTCTTATCAAAGCAAAAGACCGCGTTATTCGCGTTCTCAGCTAATCGAGTTCTTTGCTATAGTCTTGGACTTGCCGATCGTCACGCGCTGTACACGTTCCCTGTTTTCAGAAATGACACAGAAAGGAGCGATACCGATAAACGACTTCAGCGGCTGCACGGAGAAGTCCGACGCCGTTGATGTGGGAGAATTCTCTTGGTTAGTCTTTCTTTGTTTAATTTGGTCTCATTTTTGTTCTTCAAGGGTTGCTCTGGCAGCTTCTGCTTCCGGTGCCACAATCTCCTGCAGTCCGACGAACAACAGCTCGACTGTCTTGTGGAGTTGTTTGGCCAAGGGAACGTTTGTCTGCGGAGATGCCGAAACCGGCGTGGAGTCCGTTTTCCACTTTGTGAGTTAACACGTCTATTCTTTTTAAGCTATTCCCTCTTTTAGTGACTGCTTCGCTGAACAACAAACGCAGCGAGCTCAAGCTAATCAACCCAACTCCCGAAAAATATGAAATTGCTCGAAATACTGCAGGAACTTCTTGCGGTAAAATTCGCGTTGAAATCGTCAAGTTGGGAGGACTTTGTTGAAAAGCGGATCTAATATCTATTTTAGGTCGATGTGCGCTGACCTCGCAGAGCCTGATAATCCGCTCATCACACCATTGGACGCCGCCAAGCTGGAGATTGAAGACCAGGAATTGTGGGTGTCGAAGAAGGTAAACACAATATTTTTGGCTCGAATTACTGGGAACATGTTCAGAAACTGAGCGCTCACTCGCCGTTCTTTGATGCTTTCTTCAACGGGGACTTCAAAGAGAAGGCTGAAGGAGAATTCAAGCTCGACGATGTGAAGCTGGAGGAATTCGTCCATTTCCTTGGGATTCTCTACTGTTTCGATACGCCCATAGACGGTAGATGCCTTCCTGTGTGTTCGCTATAAACTGAAATCATTCCAGGAAGCTCCGTCGAGTACCTTCTGAAGTTGGCGGACTTGTGGCAGTGCGATATGGTTCTTCAATTCTGCGAGCAATTTCTCCGCAAGGCAACTGAGGACCAAGTGAAGAACAAAGAGAAGCTCCTCCTCGCAGATCGCCACAAGTTGCACGAAGTCTTGCTGGATACGGTTGATAAGATCAAGCCGAACGAAGCCAAGGCGATGATGTCGATTCCCTCGATCTCGACGTTTTTGCTTTGTCTTCTGGCACACAAGACCTCCGTCGTTGAACTGGAGCCCAAGAAATAGTTACCTTTGTTGATGTTGACGAAATAAATGTTTTGTTGCTGACCTGAAAAGCGTCCGGATCAAGGTTAAGACGGCCGTTCTTCCGTATCTATTGAGCTCGTAGAACCTGTCCGAATCACTGCATTCTTTTCCCGTTTCGCGCAAAACCACGGCGGTTTCGAAATTGATTTCGAACGTGATTGTTTCCTGCCACGAGCAACCTTGACATGCACTGTTGAGGGTTCGTTCCGCCGTTCGTTTCGAATTTCTTGGAGGATTCTGGGGAAGAGGCAGTGAGGTTGGATTGCGCCTACTGCTCTGATCCGTGCCCGTATCCGAGAAGCCTCGTTCCGGTTCGCGTGCTTTGATCTTTGATCATTTGCAGCAGTTGTCCAGCTCAGTTTCCTCCTTCTGACCTTCGTTCCTTTCAGGTTTCGTATTTGCAGAAATGACTGAAAAGGGTGAGATCGTGCTTCATCTCTTAATGGTCTCGGACTCCGGCGCCACTCCGATTGGCCCATTCGTCTGGCAAGTTTCTCTGTTCTCGAACTCGTAATCATTGCTTCAGGAGCGCCAATCACATCAACCTTGCCGACCGTATCGATATCCAGTGCGATCCAAGCGACAGAAGCCGGACCATCTTGTGGAATTGTACGGCAAAGGGAACTCTCTCCTTTGACGCCGACGACGGGCGCGATTCGCATTTCCAGTTTGTAGGTTCTTCTTCTGGTTCCTCGGATTGATTTTTTTGTTTCTTTCAGTGGAGCTGCTCGTTGGGAAACACGAAGATGGATCACAGCATCGACTACCGGACCAAGAAGTTTGTCAAAGCTGACCGCTTAGGCGTCGTCAAGCTCCATATCGAAATCGTCAAGTAAGTTAACATCTGATAACAGGACTCAATTTTGCCGTTCAGCTCGCTCTATGTGGACCTCTCCAAACCCGAGAATCAGCTCATCAAGGATCCGTCGGACGCGGTCAAGCTGAACGTCGAAGACGTCGAACTTTGGCTGCCGAAGAAGGTGAGGTTAGGCAGTTCCGAGATGGACACTTAAGCGGCATTGTCTTCAGAAGCTAAGCGTCCTGTCCCCCTTCTTCAACACGCTTTTCACCAGCGACACCGAGGAGAACCAGGTCGAGGAACTGGGAGTTGCGAAGCTGAACTACGTGACACTGGAGGAGTTCATCCACTTCGTCGGGATCATCCACTCCTTCAACATGCCGGTCACCGGTTAGTTCCAAGCTTTGTTCCCAACGGATTTCTGGCTCCTTCCATTCCAGAGCATTCAGTGGAGTACCTCCTCCGACTCTCGGCAATGTGGCAGTGCAATCTGGTCCGCGAGCGTTGCGTGGAATTCCTGCTCAAGGCCACCAAGGAGCAGATCAAGATCAAGAAGAGACTCCTTCTCGCGGACCGCTTCAACCTGCAAGAAGTCGTCCTGGAAACGGTCAACAAGCTCAAGCTGAAGAAGGTCAAGAAGATGTATCAGAACTCCACGATTTCGTCGTTTCTCCGGGGGCTGCTGAGCCAGAAGATGCAAGTCTCCGAGGACGAATGAATCTGTGGAGATGTTGTTTGTTGTTTACGGTGTTGATGATAGGATAAATGGTTTTGGGATGGGGAGAAGCGGAGTGGGTCGTGGTCAGTGGGTCTTCAATGCCCTCATTCTGTTTCCTGTATCACTG
The DNA here is from genome assembly GCA_000757745.1 of Steinernema scapterisci. Lineage (NCBI taxonomy): Eukaryota > Metazoa > Nematoda > Chromadorea > Rhabditida > Steinernematidae > Steinernema > Steinernema scapterisci. The sequence goes on from KN167224.1 coordinate 23,283, forward strand.
CGCTCTGAGTCTAAGTTGAGGTGGGTGGTTAGCACGGCCTGCTCGGCGGATACGGGCCTTTTGGACCCTCAGCAATGCCTATCGCAGTGCTAACGTGCAGTTCGTGTGTGACAAACCTGATCGTCCGTGACTTCAGTCGGCTGTTAAGTGAGCCGCCTCTCTTGGACAAGTATGAACCTGAAATTCGATCGACTCTCACCACGAAGATTCCTCGTTTTGTTCGTTTGTCAGAAAGCCGTCGAGAGCGTTTCATTTCGCGTTTTTCCAAGAAGCTTTGGCCACTGCGTGGATAGAAATACGTTTCCTTACCATTTGATCTTTGCAGAAATGACACAGAAAGGCGAAATACTGCTTAATAATACATTCGGAGATTACGAAACGTCCGCCACCGTTGAAATCGGCGACTTCTCTTGGTAAGATTCTCTGGCTGTTACCTCGAAATAACTTTTTTACTTGTTTCAGGATTGCGTCAGATGCCTATTCTGGGCGCGCCACGATCTCCTGCAGCCCGAAGAACAACAGCCAGACTGTTTTGTGGACCTGTTTGGCGACTGGAACATTCGCCTGTGGAGATGCTGAGAAAGGAAGCGAATGCGCCTTCCATTTTGTAAGTCATACGTGCTTGGCTTGGTTCCAAATGTGTTCAATTTTAGTGGAATATCACATTTGATAGTGCGCACCCGAAGCACCGCGAAGAATCGGACTACTCTACATACGAGAAGGCTAAATATTCGTCGCATCCTTATAACGGAAAGGTTCGAGTTGAAATCGTGAAGTAAGAAACATGGTTGGGCGAACACCTGATGGAACTTTCACTTTTAGGTCGTTCTGTGCGGATCTTTCGGAGCCTGACAACCAGCTCATCGAGGATCCGTCGGATGCCGTCAAGATCCTTATCGAGGATCAAGGATTGTGGCTGTCGAAAAAGGTGAGCTTGGAAACGGGTTTCACACTAACGCAAACGCTGCATTTAGAAGCTGGAAGCGTACTCCCCCTACTTCGTCAACCTGATCAATGGCGATTACAAGGAGAGAGCCGAAGGAAGGTATGAAGTGCCCGACGTGAAACTGGAGGAGTTCCTTCACTTTGTCGGAATTCTTCATTGCCTCTACATGCTCGTTGACAGTAAGATTCCCGACTTGCCGCGAAGTCACACCGATTCGATTTCAGAGAACTCCGTCCGGTATCTTCTGAAGCTCGCGGACATGTTTAGCTGCGATATGGTTCTGAAGGCCTGCGAGCAGTTTCTCTTCAATGCAAGCGAAAAAGAAGTCACGATCAAGGAAAAGCTCATTCTCGCGGATCGTTTTGGGCTGCAGAATGTCTTGCTGGATACGGTCGGCAAGATGAAGCCGAACGAAGCCAAAATGATGTATCAGAATCCATCGAATTCCTTGTTGCTGCAAGGCTTGCTGGCAAGAAAGATGTCCGTTGTTGATTTGGCGCCTGAGAAATAGTTTTCTTGATGTTCTGGTTGGTGGAATAAACGATTTGCTACTGATTGGAAGGCGGAATCACTGGAGATACGTATTCGACATTGGAATTGCTTGTTTCGTTATGATTATTTTGATATTTACAGGATTATGGGACTTGAAGGTGCTCTCAGATTTCAAAGCCTGACAACCAGCTCATCGAAGATCCCTCAGATGCGGTCAAGTTCCTGGTCGACGAACACGTATTATGGCTGCCGAAGAAGGTAAGCTTGCAAAGTTTGAGGCAGTAATAGAGTAGAAATGACTTCAGAACCTGGGATTCCATTCTCCGTTCTTCGACATCCTGTTCACCAGCGATTTCTAAGATAGAGCGGAAGGAGAATTCAAGCTGGACGACGTGAACCTGGAGCAGTTCCTCCACTTCGTTGGGATTCTTCACCACCTCGATATGCCCATTTACGGTGAGTTTCTTCCCCATGTTCAGTGCAAACTGAAATCGTTCCAGGAAGCTCCGTCCAGTACCTTCTGAAGCTCGCGGATATGTGACAATGCGAGTTGGTGCTGAAGGCCTGCGAAGAGGTTCTGTTCAAAGCAACCGAGGCTCAAATCACGACCAAGGCGAAACTTCTTCTCACGGATCGCTACGAGCTGCACAAGGTCTTGCTGGATACGGTCGGCAAGTTGAAGCCGAATGAAACCAGAGCTACTATGTATCAGAATCCATCGAATCTTCAAGGTCTGCTGGCAAGAAAGATGTCCGTTGTTGATTTGGCTGATGTTGTTGCCGACGGAATGAACGTTTCGTTGCCGAGTTCGGATTTCTGTGGAGCGTCAGTATGTGACTTGATTACATTACCTTCTTGAAATCGTACAGTTTCCGTTGTTCAGATGCTGGCTGATCGCCTCTCCCTTTCACCCTCCCGGTTGAAGCGGAAGTAGCCAAAAACAAGGAAAAGCGGTTTTCCTTCAACCCGATGATCTTTGATTTTGACAAGCTGACCTTTCTGTGTAAACAACACTGTTATGAAGTGACTAGTGGGAACAACAAGCGTGGTGAGAGTGGATTTATT